>PVKE010016420.1:0-32020 GCA_004027555.1 Craseonycteris thonglongyai | reverse complement strand
AGAGAGAGAGAGAGATACAGAGACAGAGAAGGGGGAGGGCCCAGAGCAGTCTCCACAGTTGCACATCATTGGTTTTTTCCCACATAGTTTCACTTCACAGGTGGGCATGGGGCTGCACAGAGTGGGAATTGGGCCAGGGTCTCACCCCAGTGAGAACTGAACTAGGGGAACTCCTCAACCCAGCATATGGGTCCACATGGGCCGGGGCCGGGATTCAATCCTCAGTCCCCAGGGCTGCAAAGTAAGCGCTTAACCCACTGAGCCATGCAGGCTTTCCCTTTCTTTCTTTCTTTCTTTCTTTTTTTTTTTAAAGCTCATCAGCTATGGTTAGTGTTAGTGAATTTTATGTGTGGCCCAAGACAATTCTTCCCAGGTGGCCCAGGGAAGCCAAAATGTTGGATCTACTGCTATAGAATTTCAGCTTTGATAGTTACCCACTGAGAGTCCTTGGATTTCAGGGGCAAAACAGGCTGGTACCTGCTGGGCTGGTTGATTAGGCATAAACTGATTGGAGCTGATAGGCACTTAAATGCCACATCTTATGGCTCTCTCTGTAGCCTTGTGTCTGGCTAAGGTCTAAAGTACATTCAGAGCAGGGGTTTGCGATTCTGGGTCTGAGAAGTACAGGAAGGCCCTTGACCATAGGTCCTTTCCACTCCAAGTGTGGTCTGTTGAACATCATTGGTATCACCTGGGGATTTATGCGAAGGACAGAGTTTTAGGCCCAATTGTAGACCTAAGAATCTGCATCTTAACAAAATCCCCAGGTAATTCAGTTGTATGTTGAAGTGCACTGGGTCAGGAGTCTTGCATCAAAAAGGAATGAGTGGGGAAGCTGGGATGGCTCAGCGGGGCTAAGCGCTCACTTTGAAGCCCCGGGGACCAAGGATCGAATCCTGGCCCCAGCTCGTGTGGACCCACATGCTGAACTGCGGTGTGCTTCCTGTGTGGGAGGCCCCCAGTTTGGTTCTCAGCCCCTGGCTCGAGGGGCCATGCCTCCCATGCAGGAGGCCCCCAGCCCATTTCCTGCCTTCGCAGCCCTTACCCACCTGCGTGGAACAAAACCATGTTGAAAACTGATGACGTACAACCATGGAGACTGCTCTGGGCCCTCCCCATTCTCTGTCTGTCTCTGTCTCTCTCTCTCTGACTCTATCAAAAAATAAATCTTTAAAAGAAGGAATGAGTTAAAACAAGATTTTTGCATCATGCCCCCCACGCAGGTTATGGTATGTGCTGCGTAAGGGAGTAAAAGACTAGAGGTGGAAGAGGTAGGCTTCCTGGAGACCATGATCCTGGAGCAAATTCTCAAAGCACTAGTAGGTCCTAACTGGGTAGAATGGGGGAGGTGAGTGAGGAGTGAAGAGAGAACAGTGAGAGCCTGTGCGCTGGAGGAAAGGAGGGCCCAGATGCCCGGTAAGGATGGGAAGTTGAAAGGGGGGCCTTGTAGGGCCAATAAGTTGCAAACGAGCCGCTCAAGAGGGCTCTGAGTGCCATGCATGGGCTGTCCCTGTCAGGAATATTAACTAGAGCATTAGTGTGTCCTGGAGGCAGAGAAAACCAGTCTGGCTCCCCACTGCTGCTGGCTTGGCAGGTCACTTCATCTGTCGATGGGAATAGAAATGTCTGGAGGTTGGGTGAGTAGAGCACATATCCTGATTCATGCAGCAGGATTCTTGGGGCCAGATGGCCTGTTTCACAACCACCCAGTTCTACCGCTGAGTCTGTTTCTTTCTGCTTAGCAGCATCCTGTTGCTGATAAAGCAGTTCTCACCTTCAGGGTTATCTTAAGGAATAATGTGATACTTGGTGTCCAGCATGTATTCAGTCCTAGCTATTCTATAAGCAAAGCCTACTCCCAGGATACCCTGGGGCACTCACCCTGCCTGAACACCCATCCATTACTTGCTCTCATGTTCTCTGATGTTGCAACACCCTGAGAACTCATCTCTCATTCAACTTCTGCTGTCCTTAGCAGAAAGAGAAAGTGGCTGTGTTTGGTGAGGAAAGAAAGTATGACTAGGAAGTGACCCTTGAAAATCAGCCCAGGCAATTCCAGATGGGCCTTAACTAAGCATGCAGCTGGCCCTAGGACCCCAAGAGGCCGCCTCCAGCAGTAATGTCAGAGGACCCTGCCTTCTGGCCTCAAGGTGGAGCTTGAGTGAGAAAGGGAGATAGCAGAGGGCTGCAAGCTGTCTTGATTTCTGTTGCTTACTGCTGTGTTCGGGCAGCTTCTTTTTAAAGATTTATTTGTATTTTTGACAGACAGATGGGGTGTGGGGGAAGAGAGACAGAGACAGAGGTAGAGAGGGAGAGAGAGAGAGACAGGGAGAGGGAGAGGGAGACAGACCGGGAGATAGACAGGGAGACAGGGAGAGACAGACAGAAGGGGGAGGGCCCAGAGCAGTCTCCATAATTGCATGTCATTAGTTTTCTACATAGTTTCATTCCACAGGTGAGCAGCAAGGCCACACAGGGCAGGAACCAGCCAGGGCTTCCTGGGCTCCGGGTTGGGTTGCGCAGGGCAGGAACCTGCTGGGGGCCCTCCTGCATGGGAAGCATGCCTGGGTCAGGAGCAGAACCTGGGGCCTCCCACAGAGGATGCTCCTGGGGCAGCTTCTTCTTTTTTTTTTTAAACATTATATTTTATTGTTAAATTTAATGGGGTGACATTGGTTGGTAACAATCAGACAGTTTCCCAATGTACAACTCCACATCACATCACCCATGCATCGCATTATGTGCTCAGCTCCCAGAATCAGGTCCCCCTCCAACCCCATATATCTGGTGGGGCAGCTTCTTTATCCTGTGGAGCTCTCACTGAATCAACACTTTATGTGTGGGTTTAAAACTTTGCCTTTGTGCTTCCTGGTAGCCAGGGAATGGAGGAAGTTGAGGTATGTGAAAGGACAATGGGAAAAGTAAAATCATGATCATACAAATGCAAATTGAAAATGTCAAAGATCTTGTTTTAACTGTTGTTGAGGGAAACTGAAAAGTAAAAAAACTGGTTCAAAGGATAATGCAGAGAACAGATTTATATAAAGGAAATCAGAAATGCAGAAATAAATTTGATAGATGCAAAAATGGCTTCTTCTACAAATCAGAAATTCATTGCATCTCTAAGGACAAGATCATTTGCAACTGTTTGCATTACTATCGAAAGACACTCTAATGGAATCAGGTAATATTTTTGCTCGTTTCAATGACTTACACAATTTTTCCTGACAAGTGTTAGATTTAGCAGGTATTTTTAGCAACAGATGCTAAGCAGCTCTAAGGAATGATGGAAATTTTCACAGGAAAGTTGGGTACCACCATCGGACCCTTGCCCTCAGTCTTAGGCTAAGAAGCCTGGCATGTCCACACACAACAACTGATCCCTTCTCTTGAACAACTCTAGATCCCAGACTAGGTTGCCTGAGAATCAATGTACAATTAGAACAATATCTGAGTGAGGGGTACAGGTCAAATGAAATTGTTTAGTGTTAAACTTCTCAGATGAGCATATGTCAGTTATTTCAGGTTTGCAGCAAGGGATGTAGCAAGGACAAGCCAATTCAAAATGTGTTCCATGGGGCCAGGACTCACATGAGATGATGCTTACTGCTTAACTCTTCAGGACTACAAAGCCATTGCACTTTTTGCTGGCTGTGCAAGTCACACCTGGGTCCTAAGCGGGCACCATCGCCCAGACATACCTGGTGCTCTTAGGTAGAAACAATGAGCAAAGCAGCTGCTGCTTCTAATCAGACAATCCCTCCAGAGTGTCAGATGGGGTCCAATTAGCTGAGGCACCAAGCAACAAATTCCTGCCTTTCCAAGCAAAGCATCAGAAAGTGTTTGGGCCTCTCAGCAGGGGTGCTGGATCCCAGTATCCAGGCTTTCCCCAGGTTTACGTTGATTTGTTGTTGCTCCAGGGTGAGTGTGGTTCCAGAATTATAGCCTTTGAAAGCAGTAAACCCTGACACCGGGAGTGAACTTTGACCGTTTTTGTGGTGGTTGTTAAAAAAATCTAAGTTTCTCTGGATACCACCACTCCCCATTCCATGGCCAACAGCCACATTCCTTATAGGGCCATGTCATTCATTTTCAGTTGCTTGGGAAGGCCTGAGGGCAGCACAAGTGCCAGTCTTTGAAACTAAAAAAAAAAAAAAGAAATCTGTCCCTTTGGGCAGATGATTTAGTACAAAGAACCCCCACTAGGAAGGTTTCAGCTCCCGATTATCCTAGGCTTCTTGCCTTTGTGCAAGGCAAACCTAACCCACCCTACCCGAGCATGCGCACATTCTTTTATTTTTCTAATAGAAAAAATAGCATGAGTACATAGTAAATAAAAGTCCTCAGCTCATCCTCTACCTTCTCAAAGCATTTCAGGTTTTCTCCTAGAAACTTTCTAAGCCTACAAGCCTATATATTCATTAAAAACAAAAAACAACAAAAAACTTCTTTTCATGATCAGAACACTTTATCCCACCCCACCTCCAGTAGTCTTTTTTTTTTTCAGGTTATAAAAATGGAGGAGAAGCCGGGATGGCTCAGTGGATTGAATGCTCACTTTGCAGCCTCAGGGACAGAGGATCATATCCTGGCCCTGACCCGTGTGGACCCATATGCTGAACTGGGGAGTGCCCCCAGTTCGGTTCTCACTGGGGCTAGACCCCAGCCCATTTCCTGCCCTGTGCAGCCCCTCGCCCACCTGTGGAATGAAACTATGTGGAAAAACCAACGATGTGCAACTATGGAGACTGTTCTGGGCCCTCCCCCTCCTCTCTGTCTCTGTCTCTGTATCTCTCTCTCTCTGTCAAAAACAATAAAAAAAAATCTTAAAAAAAAAAAGAAAACTATTTATTCGGACACACACAAATGATGTAGGAAAATTACCAAGAAAGTGAAAGTTACCTGATAGCCTGCCTCTTGCATGTTACCATGTTGGGTAGTGTCCTTCTAAGCACACACAGCCACGAATAACCTTATGTAAGTGGATCGTTCCACATGAGTGGGTTTCTCTTCTGCCACCCCCACCACCCCTGTCCCCCAATGTGTGAAACACAAAGACTGTTCTTGGAAGAGCTCTGTACACTCCCAAACCCCATTCCTGACCTTCATGATCACAGATTTGCTCTAGCTCCTAGCGCTCAATGGAAACCACTGGTCACCAATGGCTTCCGTATAGCCAAGTTAGAAGTTTGGAACCTTTCTTGAAGTCAGCTGGCAGACTGAAAGACGAGAGAGCCCAGACCTGGGAGGCAGGAGCCCTGGGTCTGGGATAGGCTGCCCTCCCAGGGGTCCAGCCTATTGGGTCTCTCAGGAGTATCTGTCACCACTGAGTACCATCCTCATGGGACACTTCCCTTGGCTTTCTGTTACGCTCACCCAGTGTCCTTCTGATCAACCTCCTCCCCAAACACTTCTGCCTTTCACCTGATTTTTTTTTTTTTTTTTTAAGATTTATTTGATTGTTTTTGACAGAAACAGACAGAGAGAAGGGGAAGGGCCCAGAGAGCCTCCATAGTTGTATGTCATCAGTTTTTGACCTGGTTTTTATTCCATATGGGTGGGTGGGTGGGGGCTGCCCAGGGCAGGAACTGGGCTGGGGGCCTCTGGCATACGAGGCACGCCCCCTCAAGCCAGGGCCTGAACTGGGGGGCAAGAACTGAACTGGGGGGCCTTCCACATGGGAAGCACACCCCAGTTCAGCATATGGGTCCGCACAGGTCGGGGCCAGGACTCAATTCTCAGTCCCTGAGGCTGCAAAGGTAGCACTCAACCCGCTGAGCCATCCCGGCTTCCCTTACCCAATCTTCAAAGGCCTGGACTCACCTTTCCTCATCTTCTGTGGTCTTTCTAGGTGATCTCAATGTCATTGTAGATGACTCCCAGAACTCTGTCTCTACCCAGATCTCTCCAGAGCATCACACCTGGCTGTTTTTCCCTCTCCCTTCACTACACTCAACTTGTTGACTGCCCCCATTTTCTAGTGCTCTGTACCTCATGTGAGGGTACTCCTGTGCACCAAGTCTCCCAGGTAGTATTCTTCCTGCTTTTCTACCCCAGGCTTCCCCCTGGAACCCACATTAGTCCTCAATCTTGGCAGCTCCAGCAAGCCTACTCCAGAGCTCCAGAACCTCTAGCTCTCTAAGTTAGAGGGCCTCTGCTCTCCAGAGCTTAGATTCCAGAACCTTTCAAACCCACTCTCTCACCATTCTACTATCTGTTGGTGTCTCTAGGTTTGTTCACAGTGGGGTTTGGGGGCAATAACTATCACACTAGCATTTTACTAAGAGAAAAGGAAGCACTTAAAATATCTTTTGAAAGTTGAATGACTTTTCTAATGCTTCAGACCAGGTCATCTGCACCCCCTTCCCCAATGAGGTGAGTCATATAGGGGTGCTCAAACTTGGAGTTAGGCACTCCATTCATTTAAAGATGAGCTCTGTCAGTTGCCAACAGTGTGACCTTAGACACATTGCTTAAGCTCTGTGCCTCAAATGTCCTCATATTTAAAATGGGGATAATGATAGAACCTAACTCATTGAGAGGATTCTGTGAAGTGATGCATGTCAAGTGCTTGGCACATAGTAGGTGCTTTAGAAATGTTGTAGCTGGTTACGGCTGAGAAAACTGAGACTGAGAGAGGAAGACAAATGTTCCCATCCTAAGTTGTTGCCACTGCAGTCATCTAGTATAAATTATAAGTAAAATGATATCCTTCATTTCTCAATGGAAGTTTGGCTCTGGGAGTAATTGGGAGAACTTGACTTTGGTGCCTCCCTGGACTCAAAGCCTATGTCCCAGGTAGTAGACTCCTGGTCTAGGGTAACAGACATGGCTTGCTACAGGCGCTCCTTATCCTCCTTCACTGACTTTTGGTGGGTTACTCCCCTTCTCTGGGCCTCAGCTTCTTCTATAAAATGACATTTTTGAGCTGAATAATGGGGGAGGTCTCTTCCTTCATCTCCCACAGTCTGAATCTTCTTCAAATTCCTGTTAAAGTATGAGTGACATTTGATTATGTAAAAATACTTAACTAGAGTCTGAGACTCAGAGGACTCTTGAAACCATATGCAGAATGTGTAATGTGTGTATACATGTGAACACTGACAGTTGAGTATTTTTCTTTAACTTTGTAAAAGATGTCTGTGATCCCAAAAGATTAGTCACCAGCCTGGTTTAGGACTCATCACCTTTGACCTGGACTACAGTAATAGCCTCCAAACAGGTCACACCATTCCTTTCTCTTTCCTTTCAATCTATCCTCCACCCACAACACAGGGTATCCTTCTGAAGTTCAATGCTGACTCTGTCATTCCCTGCCCCTACTTAAATCCTTCCATTAGCTCCAGTTGCCTAAATTCCTTGCTTGACATTTAAAGTCCATCATAATCTTATCCAGCCTTCTCCCCATACTCATATCCTGCCACACCCTAATCCAAGCTTATTCAACCCATAGCCCGTGGGGTGCATTCGGCCCAGGATGGCTTTTAATGCAGCCCAACACAAATTCGTAAACTTTCTTAAAACATTATGAGATTTAATTGTGATTTTTTTTTTTTTTAGCTCATCAACTATAGTTAGTGTTAGTGTATTTTATGTGTGGTCCAAGACAATTCTTCTTCTAATATGGCCCAAGGAAGTAAAAAAATTGGACACTCCTACCTAATTAGAACCTAATCCATTTTTTTAAAAGACTTATTATTTTTGACAGAGAGAGACAGAGATAGAGAGAGGCAGTGAGAAGAGATAGGGCCCAGAGCGCTCGCTGTAGCTGTACATCATCAATTTTCGACATAGTTTCATTCCACACAGGTGGGCGGGGGGCCACTCAGGGTGGGAACCGGGCCGGGGGCCTCCTGCTTGGGAAGCTTGCCCCGATGAGAACTGAACTGGGGGCCACACCCCAGTTCAGCACATGGATTTGCATGGGCCAGGGCCTGGATTCAATCCTCGGACCCAAAGCAAGTGCTTAACCTGCTGAGCCATCCCGGCTTTCCCTTAATCAATTTTCTCTGTCCTCACCCTGTTCACATACCCTCTGTTCTGGCCACAAGGAATTTTTTACTGCTTCCTGAATGTGTCAGGCACTTTTACATCTCTCATTCTTCACATGTGCTCCCCTGTATTTAATTGGGCAAACCCCTATCTATGTAGGCTTAAAAAAATCCAATTCAGGCATCACCTTCTGTGATGTTTTACTGACCCATCCTCCTAAATTAAGTGCACCTTTCTATGCTCCCACTCCTTTATCACAGCATCTATTCCACTATACATGTATTGTAATTGTTTAAAGTGTTTGTAGTCCTAATTATATATGAAGTTCTTCCAGCAAAGAAAACAAGTTTCCAATTGACCTGCTAATCCCTAGTACCCCTGGAACCATATATGTAAGGGTAAAAACTATGTAAAGTGAGCCAGTACATTAATGAAGAAGTTGATGAGTGAACGGGCTAAAGAGGAAGAATATATACACCTGAATAGGTGAGAGTTGGTAGGCCCCGCCCCCGCCCAACTACATTTCCCAGAAGGACCCGCATTCTGGGCATGCGCACAGGGGCGCAAGGAAGCTGCGACGCGGAGTTTCACTCTGGCTGTGGCTCCTCCTCAGAGTCGGAGTCACAGCCGCAGTCGTGCCCAGGCCGAGCCGGAGGTGCATCCCGAGCGCGGCGGTGCCCTTAGCCTGTCCCTTCGCCTTTCTCAGCCTCGGTGAGAGGGGCTGGCAAGCCACCTGCTGGTCGCCAAAGGTGGGGTCCCGAGGGCGCGGGGGAGATCAAACCGAGTTGGGACCGGAAGGGGGCGGGCGTGGGAGTGTGAGGGAGGGCTGGGCCCAGCCGGACAAGAGTCTCGAGAGGGTTGGGAGGATTGGTTTCGAGACTGGAGGTCCCGGAAGTGTGAGATGGGGAATCGGAAGGCGCTGGGAGTTCAGGGCAGGACTGGGTGTTGCGGGGTGGGGGGTGAACGCTGTGGAAGCGCGCAGACCCTGGGAGTTTAGGTCGGGCGGGATGCGTGGACCCCTTCCCACAGGACCTGGAAGAGGCTACCTGGAGGGCTCTACTGGGGTCTGCCTCCAGGTGAACGACTCACTGGAGTGAGGGCTGTACTTTAGAGGACTTTGCCACCTAACTCTGCTTCCCTGTCCCTAGTGGGGTCCGCCTTCCAGGGAGCTTCTGTTTCCAGAGACCCTGGGTTACTTTTGCATGGTGCATAGTGGATGCTGAAGAGGATTTAGGAGAATTTTTCTGGGGCTACTGTTCATCCCGCCTTTCTCAGTCAGCTGTTCTTCTCCACGTTGGTTCCACTTCCCTAAATGCAAGTAGCAGTAGTGTGTGCACAGATGCTTGGACCCTTAAACTTAAAATATTTCTGCATGTCATCCCAGCTCCTCTAGAGTCCTAGAAGTTGGACTTTGTGATATTCCAAATTAGGCTTTACTTAAACCAAGCTTGTCCGACCTGTGGTCTGCAGACCCGCATGCAGTCCAGGACGGCTTTGAATGCAGCCCCACACAAATTTGTGAACTTTCTTAAAACATTACGGAAATTATTCATGGACCGTTTTTTATTTTTTATTTTTTAAAGCTCATTGGCTAGCCTTAGTGTTGGTTTGTTTTATGTGTGGCCCAAGACAATTCTTTTTCCAATGTGACCCAGGGAGGGCAAAATGTTGGACACCCTAACTTAAACCATCAGGATAACTATAATTAGGCCTCTTGTTCATTGCTGTGTGACCTTGGCCAAACTTGCACCCTTTCTGGTGTATCGGTTTCCTGGGAGCCTACACTGCAGACTGGCTTATAAAGTCCTTTTGAAGCTTCAGTGTGAAAGGGCTCAGGATTTGTTTGTTTGTTTTTTAACAATTCCCTTGATTATTGAGTAGGCAGAGGAATAGTACTGTACCTTCTGCGCTTCTCAGGCTGTTGTTAAATAAATCTGGTGATTTCTAGTCCCGAACCACAGCACGCTGACCCAACCTCTGTGCATTCATTTTCACTAACTGCTGTTTCTCAATTTAAAACCTGATCGTCTTCTTCCTCATTGGCAAAGGTGCCTTGGAATTTGTGTCACTGAGTCAGCAAGCCTTTCAGATTTGCGTGGTTTTTGTTGTTTGCATTTTATATCAAGATGGGAACTCGAACAAGTCATTCCTCCTAAGGATCTGGTGACTCCATCAAGAAAGGACAGTTTGTGCCAGCTCTCCAGAGAGACAAGGTGAGAGCCATGGGGACTTCACATTGCTGTCTTCTCAGTCTGGTTTACAGTAGACAAGGTGGGGCCTGGGTAGGGTAGAATTTGAAGTCTCCATAATGAAAGTGAGCCCTGAGAGTGGGAGTAGATTGTTGATTGCTAGCTATCAAATTCAAGTAGCTTTTTATTTATTTTTATTTTTTATATATATATATATATATATATATATATATATATATCCGTATTTTCCGGCATATAAGACGACCCCCTAATTTTACAGTTAAAACATAGGTTTAGGCCTATATTCGCTGTATAAGACTACAGCCTCGGAAGTGGGGGGGTAGTCTTATACAGCGAATATAGGCCTAAACCTATGTTTTAACTGTAAAATTAGGGGGTCGTCTTATACGCCTGGTCGTCTTATACGCCGGAAAATATGGTATATGTTTTTTTTTAATTGTTTTTGACAGAGAGAGAGAGACAGAGACAGAGAGAGAGCTGAACTGGGGGAACTCCCCAGTTCAGCACATGGGTCCGCACGGGCCGGGGCCGGGATTCGATCCTCGGTCCCCTCGCTGCAAAGTGAGCGCTTAACCCACTGAGCCATTCCAGTTTCCCCAGCTTTTTATTTTTAAGATTTATTTTATTGCTTGAGAGATGAAAGAAAGAGAGAGACAGAAGTGGGGAAGGCCCAGAGCAGTTTCCATAGTTATATATCATAAGTTGTGATGTAGTTTCATTTGCAGGTGGATGTGGGGCTGCACGGGGTAGGAACTGAACTGGAGGCCTCTGGCATGGGAGGTGAGAACCTTCACCACCTTCTCAGCTGTTACCAGTTTTGCCACAGTTCAGTGTATGGATTTGCACAGACCGGGGCCCGGATTCGATATTCGGACCTTGTGGTTGCAAGGCAAGTGCTCATCCTGTTGCGCCATCCCACGTCCCTCTCAAGTGGCTTATTGCCAATATCTACTGTTTAAGCAGTCTTAGAGGGTGCTTTCTACATGGTTTGCACTTTATGACATGCTTTATGGGATGAGGGAATCCAAGTCATGCTTTCTGCATTTGAATTGGAAATTTTTATTTCTTTTATTACAACCTTTATTGGTGTCATACCCTGTGCTCAGTGTTGGAGGTACAGTGAGGAGCAACAAGAGCTTTGTCTTCTGGAACTTGGTAATTTGGTAGAAAAGGCAGAAAAACCATAGACAGTGGCAAGGTGTCAGTGTTGATGGGGGGACTCACAAGGCAAAGCCACCACTTGTCCAGAAAGGGGTAAGGGAAAATAGGAAGGTCAGGAAGGCTTCCAGAAGATGATACCCAAGGTGAATTGTGAAGGAGTAAGACTTAGTAGGGTCAGTACCCTGGTAGAGGAGTTGGCAGATGCAAATTGTGAAGCTTCGTGGCATGTCTGGGCCACTGTAAATAGCTCAGTGTGACTGGAGCAACAAGGGATGGGTGTGGGGTAGAAGAAGCTGGAAAGATGGGTAGGGGGCTGAGTGTGGAGGGTTTTTTTGGCCATACCAAGTCTCGGTGGGGGTGGCGGGGCGGGCGCAGAAAGATTTTAGAAGAATTTCATGAGGGGGCAATTTAAATGAGCACACTGGCTATAAAGTGTGGAATAGGTTAGATTGGATTATTCTGTTTGTGATTGTATCCCTACACAGTCCTAACTTCGGGTGGGGGTGGGGGTTGTGGGGGGTGCGGTCATAGACATGAGATTTTGCCCTCAGCTTGTTCATAGTCTTGTTGATAGACATGGAGAACTGTAAAGGGCAGAATGCTGTGGGAGCTGATAAAAAGGTGTTTTCTTTCAATTGGGCACATCAAGGCATCATGGAGGTGCTTTGTAAATAGGGCCTTGAAAGTTGAATCAAGTGAGTGGTTTGCCAAGTGAATGGTATTCAGCATAGAGCTGAGGCATGGAGGTGGGGGAAACTGGATGAATATGGGGGTAGTAGATCATCACTTAAACTCTTTGGGAGGGGTTGGGAGACTGAGATGTAGATGAAAGAGGGTATTGAAGGGAAATGCACTGGAAAATGCTATTGATAGAGAAGGACCAGATTGTGATGGGCTTTCAATGTCATCCCAAGGAACTTGAACTTTACTTCAGAAATCCAGGGGAGGTGTGGAAGAGACAGAATCAGAACTATATTTCAGGAAGCTCAGTCTTGCACCTGTCTCTGAGGTGACCTAGAAAGAGAGACAAGAGTTAGGGAAGTCAGTTGGGAGGGAATAGTTACCAAGGTGAGAGGCATGAAGGTCCCAACCAGGTGCTCTCAGTGTGGGCTGAGGGAGGAGAGAGCAAGCAATGGCAGCTGTGAGGCAGTTTGGAAGAAGGTTGAGGAGCAGGACTCAGGTTTTTCTCCTAAGTGCCTGGGGCAGAGTAGAGCCAGGGAATTCAGGAGGAAAAGGAAAATTAGTAAGGAAGGTGAGTTTGGCTTCAGACATGTTGAAAATATACCTAAGTTGCCAACCAGGAGGAGGCCATAAGCTAGGGAGAAAAGTCCCTCATTCATTCTACACATACCTACAGAAAGTGTGTGCCAGGGCTTGTACTTTGTATTTGATATATAAAGATGAATAGAATGTTCTCTTTTGTGTGTGTGTTTTAATTTTTACCTCGGGTAAGCACAGAACTAGATTAATATACTCATCACTGTTCATGCATGGCTTATATTAATTTACTAAGTAACCTTTTGTCATAAATATATGCTGCATTTTTGTCAAATGCTTTTTCTGCAGTTTTTGATATGATCATAAGATTGTTATCCTTAATTTTGTTTATGTGGTGTATTACATTAATTGATTTGTGAATATTGAACCAACCTTGAATCCCAGGAATAAATCCGACTTCATCATGATGGATATGCTAAGTTATTATTTTTTTTGAACTGAACTGGGGGGCCTCACCACGTTCGGGAAGCACACCCCAGTTCAGCATGTGGGTCTGCCTGGGCCGCAGCCGGGATTCGATCCTCGATCCTCGGTCCTTGGGGCTTCAAAGCAAGCGCTTAACCCGCTGAGCCATCCCGGCTTTCCCCTAAGTTATTTCTAATGTAGTAAGCTTCTGTATTCCAACCACCCAAGACAGAAGCTTGGGGCTTAAAACAGAAGTACGTATCTCATCATGCCATCTTTCCATTTTCATCCTGAGATAACCATTATCCCATTCATTCATTCATTCATTTATTATTGTTTGTTTATTATTTACTTATATATTTACTTATTTGTTTACTTATTCATTCATATTTATATTTATATCTCTATATATAATTTTTTTTAAAAGATTTATTGTTTGAGAGAAGGTGAGAGAGAGAAGGGAAGAGTGTTCCAAAGCAGTCTCCACAGTTGTACATCATTAGTTGTGACATGGTTTCATTCCACACAGGTAGATATGGGCCCCTTGTGGGGCAGGAACTAAACCAGGGGCCTCCTGGGTGAAAGGTTTGGGAGGCAAGAACCTTCACCTCTGGGGAGCCATTCTGGTGGTTACCAGGTAGACTCTGGAAACATTTGGGTTTACTCATACCTGTGTATTCATGGCCAGATTGCTTTTCTTCTTTTGCCTCACTTTTCTTATTTATAAAGTAGAGATAATAGGGAAGCCAGGATGGTTCAGTGGGTTAAGCGCTCGCTTTACAGCCCTGGGGACGGAGGATCGAATCCCGGCCCCAGCCCGAGTGGCCCCCATGCTGAACTGGGGAGTGCCCCCAGTTCAGTTCTCACCGGGGTGAAGACCCCGGCCCAGTTCCTGCCCTGTGCAGCTCCACTCCCACCTGTGGAATGAAACTATGTGGAAAAATGAATGTTATGCAGTTATGGAGACTGTTCTGGGCCCTCCCCCTTCTCTCTGTCTCTATCTCTGTATCTCTCTCTCTCTCTCTCTCTCTCTCTCTCTCTGTCAAAAACAATTATAAATAAATAAATAAATAAAATAGAGATAATACCTGCCGCCAGGATTGTGAGGATAAAACAGGAGTGCTTATATAAAGTAGTTAGCACAGTGCCTGGTGCATAGTAAGCTTTTGATTGGTAGCCATTGCTTTTGTTCCTATAGGTGGTCAGGTTGCTCCTGGTAGAGAAGGAACAGCAGGTTCTTGGTGCTGGTGAGGGAGGCTACCCAGAAGGGAATTGGAGGGTTCTACTCTGACTTGTCCCTGGAGGGCTCAGGGGAGGAACCAGCTAGAAGAGGAGCTGTCACTTCCCTTCCGGCAGCCCGGTGCAAGGAACAAAAGTCATGTGTTAGTTTCCTTGCATCTCTCAGAAACCTAGTAAGTTCTGGGTGACGCTGGCTTGAGCCACCTTTTCAAGACAGAAACCCCATCCTGCAGTGCTCAGCTAATTATAACAGTTTAGGGGCCTGGATGGTCTGTTTTGTGCATTTTTTTGGAACTCGGGGATAGGGAATGTCTCTTGGTAAGGAGTTGCCATGGTACTTTGACAAGGCCTGTTATTAGTGAAACCTCACTGGGATAGTAGCAGCCATTTAAAGTGATGATAGTAAGAAACAGTGGTGATGGTTTGGTTTATATTTATGATCTTTTAGAAGTGTTGGCCATTTTAAATAAATTTGTTTCTGATAACAGAAGTTATACTTTCTTTAGAAAATGTGAAAAGTTCAGATGTATACGAGGAGAGACCCCAAAACCTGAATCTATTTATAAAAAATGATGTATCCTTACATGTTTAGGCTTCAGTCACTTTCACAGTACTCTTTCCTTTGATACAGTACACCTTTTCTACTACTCAAAATATATACATATATTTTTAAAGATTTCTTTTTATTGTTTTTGACAGACAGAGAGAAAGGGGAGGGCCCAGAGCAGTCTCCATAGTTGACAGCATTAGCTTTCCATATAGTTTCACTCCACAGGTGGGTGTGGGGCTGCGCAGGGCAGGGAGCCTCTTGCATGGGCCCCAGCAGCACTGAACTGGGGCACACCCCAGTTCAGCATGTGGGTCCTCATAGTCCGGGGCCAGGATTGGATCCTTGGTCCCCGGGGCTACAAAGTGAGCGCTTAACCCACTGAGCTATCTCAGCTTCCCTTCAAAATAGTTTTTGAACTCACTGATTTTGATGCCTTTTGATGCTTCTACCATTTTTGTTTCACCTCTTCCACCTGGGCAGTTTCCCTTTGAGGACTTTTTCATTAGGGGAAACAAAAAAGAAGTTGCTCCAAGTGAGAGCTGGTGAATAGGGAGGGTGGGGCACAAGAGTCATGGGGTTTTGGGTCAAAAACTGCTGAACACTCAGTGCAGTATTGGTCAGGTGCATTGTCATGCACACACTGTTTGTGTAAATTACACCTCATGAAATAGGCAGACATGTTGAGTCTCCAAAATAAATTCACTGAAGCTGAACGTAGCCTCTCAGAACCAGCTGATACAGTGATACAGATAGGTTTCTGGAACACTTACCTAGAGGGAGAAGCCTGTACTACAAGGGGCCAACCCCCCAGAAGTTAATTCTTTCTGGGTAAGCCATTTGAACAAAAGGTCTAGTTTCTCTACTGAAAGGCAGCCATTATCACTTTGGTCCATTTCTGTAGCATTTTCTTCTGTTTTTTGGTTGTGTTTTCTTTATGCTTTTTAAAATCTAGTTAAAATAGTGCTATGGTAAGTATCTTTATATTGAAGTTTTTCTATATAATCTTTTTAGTTAAGTTCTTAATTATTGGATCAAAGCAAGTGGACGTTTTTAAACCTCTTGATACTTACTATTCAACTTTGTTGGAAAAGTTTTATCTTTTCTGGAAGTATGAAGCCTCAGTGTACTATTGCCAGCACTGAGTATTGAAATTATTTTTTACTACTTTGATAGGCAAAAAATAACATTCCATTGTTTTTCATTTGTATTAAAAGCAACATTTCTAGTAAAGTAGAACATTTCCTTGATGTGTTTATGTGCAGGGTTTGACCTTCCCCCGTCTGTAAGAAAGTTTCCTCACAGTGTGTGGGTGGCGAGCTATAGTATAAGAAGTCTTTGAAGGTCATGCTCACTGTGTCAGCTGGTGGGGTGTGGAGTTTCAGGCCATGCTTCTTGGAAAGGGCCCCAAAGTGAGGTACCGGTAGCTTAGAAAATAGGACCTGCAGTCCCTGGTTTCCAGTTCATGCTCCTTAGAACTCTTCTATTCTGCAAAAGAGTTCTCAGGAAGGTAGCAGTGGAGACCACCTCTGTGTCAAAAAGAGCACCCTGAGTTTCTGTGTTTTGTGTATTGACTTGATGGGTGGCATAAGATCACATTTGGAAAAGGGTTCTGCTGCTTATAAAAGGCTGGAAAACCCATCCAAGCACCTGAGTAGTGGAGCCTAGAGAAGGGGAAGTGACGGTCCCTGGGCACATGGGAGACTGAGTGGAGCAGAGTGTGAGCCAAGGGGAGGGGTCTGATGGGCGGTCTCCATCTGCACTCAGGACAGCAGAGGCAGGGCAAGGATAGATGCTGCCAGTAGCATGGACTGAAGAGTGAACCGGCAGGCTCGGGTTTGAGCCAAGCTTTTAGGTATTTCGGTGGGCTTTGCACAGATGGAATGGTGTTCCTCCCTCAGTCACTCAGTCTGAACTAGTTTATTTATTTATTTATTTTTTTAATCTTTTTATATTTATAGAGAGTAATTATTTTATCTTCAGTGCATATTTATTTTTTTATTTTACTTTTGACAGATAGAGAGACAGAGACAGAGACAGCTAGAGAACCGAACTGTGGGAACTCCCCAGTTCAGCATGTGGGTCCGCCCGGGCCGGAGCCGGGATTCGATCCTCGGTCCTCGTGGCCTCAAAGCGAGCGCTCAACCCGCTGAGCCGTCCCGGCTTTCCCTGAACTAGTTTAAAAACCACACCCGGGACCTTCTTCCCAGAGGCCGCCACTGTGATTGTATTCGGTTGTGTGGTTCACCCACCCAAAGGCTACAATCAGGCACGATGATTTTCACTCAGATTTTGTGCCAGCTCTTACCTTGTTCTAAAGCTTTTCTAAATCCTCTGGGAATAGAAAGACTCTTGGACACATGTAACTATTGTCTTTTGTGTGAAAATGCTTTCTGGTAGAGTGGCAGCATTCCCCTGTGCCCCAGAATCACAGTGCAGTGGGCAGATTTGCAACTAAATCTGACAAGAGAATGCATGGGAAAGCAGGGTGGTGTGTGTGTGTGTGTGTGTGTTTTGTTTTTTTGTTTTTTTGGTGTGTGTGGTCAAAGTTGTTGATAATGTTGATATTAAAAAAAAATAACTTTGATCACAAAAAGCAATATGGCCATAGGACATTTGCAAGTGTAGAAGGAAGGAGGTAAAAAAAAAAAAATCTGTAATTCTATCACTCCTGTTAACTTTTCAGAGTTCTTCCTAATGGCCTTTTAAAAATTTATTTTATGGGGAAGACAGGATGGCTCAGCAGGTTAAGCACTTGCTTTGCAGCCCCAGGGACCAAGGATCGAATCCTGACCCCAGCCCGTGTGGACCCATGTGCTGAAGTGGGGTGTGCTTCCCATGCAGGAAGCCCCAGCCCAGTTCCCAGCCTGCGTGGACCCCACCCACCTGTGTGGAATGAAGCCATGTCAAAAACTGATGACATACAACTATGGAGACTGCTCTGCCCCCCCCCCTTCTCTCTGTCTCTCTCTGTCTCTGTTATGTCAAAAACAATAAAACAAATCTTTAAAAAAATATATGAAGCCCATAGTATCACAAACTGACCACCTGACCTTGGGTAAATTCTTAATTTCTTTTGGCTTCAGTTCCCTCGCCTATAAAATGGAGATAATCTCTATTTTCCAGGGTGGTATGTGTGCCACATAGTAAATAGGTGCTCAATAAATGGCATGCCCACCTGTCTGAGAGCATAGTGTATGCAGTTATATGAGGGCTGTCTGGAAGGTATCCAGCCATGTAACTGCATTGTTTTAGGTCTGTAAGCCTTTTATAAATATTTTTCAGGACTCATAATTTCATCATTAGAATTTACCATAAATTTATTTATTAATAAGTATTCCATTATTGTAAGGTGTTTAGGTTGCTTTAGGATTGAGGCTTTTTTCCATGGCCACTTTAAAAATAAATAAATAAATAAATAATTTATTTATTTTTGACAGAGAGAGAGAGACAGAGACAGAGAGAGACAGAGAGATACAGAGACAGAGAGAGAACTGAACTGGGGGAGCTCCCAGTTCAGCACATGGTTCCACACGGGCCGGGGCCGGGATTTGATCCTTGGTCCCCGGGGCTGCAAAGTGAGTGCTTAACCCACTGAGCCATCCCGGCTTCCCCTCCATGGCCACTTTTAATAATTATTTTCATAATTAAGAACACTAAATATCCCTCGTATTTGGGAGCTGAAACAAATGTTTTTGAACTGCAGCTTCTGGATGGCTGAGGTTATTGTAGGGATTGGGTGCATTAACAGGGCATAACGGTACATTATGCGCATAATTGCTGTGTTGTAGTGGAATGCCAGTGTGCTTTTCTGGGCAGAGCCTCAAAAGTGCCAGCCCCTGGAGTAGAAGATTCTCCTCTCTTGTCCTCTGGTGTTTCTAACTCTGAGCTATTGGTCATTGAAGAGCTGTAGCCCCAGTTTAGTCAGCCCCAGTTCTGCCCTCAGGGAGTTCCTGTTCCAATAGGGAGACAGATACTGTAACCAAAGATAAGTGGAATGTGCTGTGAAGATGCTCAGGAGGGTGGAGTCAGCACTTTCTGGTGAGGGTGTGGATCAGAGGGCTCAAGAGCAGCATGCTGTGACTGAAACTGGGGAGCTGGACATGTTTTCTTGGGGGCTTCGATGGAGAGAGGTGGAGAGTCTAGACAAATGGCTCTGAAATGTCTGGTACTTGCTAGAATTTGATTGTGGCTGGACGCAGATAGAGGCCTTGGTATGAGTGGGGATAGCGGCCAGCATGGAGGAGCTGTGTACAATGATGACTTCATCTCTGGGTCTCTAGTACCCAGACAGGTCCTAGACCATGGTGGGTCCATGGTCTGTGGAAGCTGAACACTTTCATGAAAAGCTTTAGCTAAAGTTCTCAACTGTATTTCTCAGGATTTTTGGCAGAGTTCTGTGAGTTGGTTCATCAGGGATGTGTGGACATGCTGGAACATACTAGGTGTGGTGATATATGGGAGGCCTCTGCTGCCTGAGAGATGAGTGATTTCTGCCAAGAGTTGCCAGGAGGAAGGTCCAGACTCAGTAGTAATTGGCTCTGCAACCAGTCCTCTGATTTGTGCCTGGATTTGGTTCCACAGACTCCTAATTGCTGGCACTGAGCTAATAAACCAGCCATCCATTCCTAGGGCATCCCAGGTCTAATCCTCCAAGGCATGACAAGCTTTTATTGGAGCAGTTGGCAGCCCAGTGGCAGCCTGGGCACCCACAGGTGTGCTCAGTTATTTCAGGCTTGACTCATCACCTGCATTCTCATGCTGTGTTTCTCAGTGCTGCCCTAGGCTGCCACTCCTCACCCCAACTTGAAGGGTTGGTGGGTACTGGGGTTGAGGGGTGTAGGGAAAGGGAGAGAGGCCAAGATTTGCCGATAGCTACTGGGTGCTAATACATCTATGCATTAATCCCTATGAAAAGCACTCAGAATAGATGTTGGTATCTTCATTTCCAAATGTAAGAAAGCAAGCTTGGAGAGCTTAGGTACCTTCATAAGGATGATACAGTGAGAAGAGTAAGTAGTTCATGTTGATCCCAGAGCCCATGACTGTACCTCTTCATATGCTGCTTTAGCTCTGCCCTGCTTATATGGTAGGGTAGTGGTCTGGACCTTTTCATTGAGAACTTTTATCGAATAGTGCAATCTTAGGGACAGCAGCGAAAGCCCAGCATCCCAGTCTTATTACTAGCCATGTAAGTAAGTCAGTCACTACAACTACCTGGGCCTCGGTTTTCTCATCTGCAACATGGGATGAACGTCAGTGTCTGTACTTAAGGGAATTGTGAAGGAATCAGCAGATGGTATGACTGTTGGTGTCAGGCCTGCATGGGCATGCTGTAACAGGGCTTGAGATTTGGTTCTTTCTCTTCCTCCTTTTCCTCTTTAAGAGAGGCCTATGTGTGGAGCCCAAGTGGTAGTGTTCAGGCTGAGCATTTCTCTCTAAGAAAAATGGTGTCAGAGCTGAGTGATCTGGGTTTGTTCTCTGTGTTGCCACTTAGCAGTATATGCGTGATCTTCAATAAGACCTTGACGTCTTTGAGCTTTGGTTTCCTATCCATAAGGTGGGAGAAGTACTACCATGTCAATCTGTTAGGCTTAAATGAGACAAGTTCATTGGGTGTTTGTCACTAAATGTTAGTCCTGTCTCTTTTGCACTCTAGGAGCTGGTTCTCTGGGGGAACCACCAAGATATAGTGCATTCACAGACGTTTTTCCTTCAAACACTTGCAGGTGCATAGAATCATTGGCCACTTCCATTCAGCCATGTGTAGCACTGTGTGACAAGGCCTGTGCTGGGGCAGGCAATATGGCTGTAGACAGGGCAGACTCATTGGGTAGCTCATTGGGATATGGGGCAGAGAAAGACACAGAATGTCATCATGCCCATCCATGTATGTGGGCATAGAGTTCTAGGCAGTGCTGTGAAGGAGACGTTCATGTACTGGGTGGCCAGAGAAAGCCTCTCTGAATGATAGGCTAGGCCTGGAAGATGAGTATAGTGTACAAGGGACCAGGATGGCCTGGAGAGACTGGGAGAAGAATGTCCTGAGAGATGAAAGTAAACTCTTTGGACCTGACTGCTGGCCAGCGAGGCCCAGGCACAGGGAGTAGGGTGCAGAGAGACCAGGTTTCAGCAGCCAGGAGATTTTCATGTTCAACAAGGATATCCTCTATGGTTAATGATGCTTCCTGGGGCAGTTGGAGACCCGGGTGGGACTAGGACTCATGCTGGGAGTCCCAGTTCTGCCATTGAGCCTCTTGGTGTCATTTCTGAGACACAGTTTTTTCCCATCTGTAACATGTAGTTTGTTGGGGTCTCACAGACAAACTTGCTTTGGGAACTGTAGAGTCCTCACACAGGTGTGAGGTGTTGTCATGGCCTCAGTCCATGGGAGATTTGGAGTGACACATGCAAATACTACAGTATAAGAGGATACATTTAGTAGTAGGTCAGAGGGAAATTGTTGGTAAAAAGACAGAAGCTGGGCCTATAATGAGCACTCAAAATTCACTTCACTATATCTTCCTGAATATTTGCAGAGGTAGGCAGGCTGCTTGATTGACTTCCTGGCTGCCTGAGCAAAGGGACAGGATCAGGTACTTGATTCACAGTGCCCTTAAGATATTAGGGGGGAAAATGTGACTGTGGAAAAGCATAATTTTCTTCCCTGCACTGAGGCCAACTCTGGCAGGGCTACCTTGTGCATCGACAACTGTTTGTTTGTCCTATTTACAGATCTGCTGGAAGCACTGGGCAATGAACTGCAGACTGCAGCCTAGAGTGGTTTGAAGCCACCTGGGAAAGCAGAGGGAGTCCAGGGGAAGATGGCCATGGCCCCAAGCCCTTCCCTGGCTCAGGTGTACACCAGCCCTGTGGCGGTGGCCGTGTGGGAATGGCAGGATGAGCTGGCCACCTGGCATCCCTACAGTGCCACTGTTTGCAGCTACATCGAGCAGCAGTTTGTCCAGCAGAAGGGCCAGCGCTTTGGGCTAGGGAGCCTGGCTCACAGCATCCCCTTAGGCCAGGCTGACCCCTCGCTGGCCCCTTACATCATCGACCTCCCCAGCTGGACTCAGTTCCGCCAGGATACTGGTAAGACATCTCCTACCTCTAATAAGTGAGCACCTGCTTTAGGCGGGACCCCATACTAAGTGTTAGGGTTACAAAATGGACTCTCATAGCTTAGTCCTGCCCCTGAAATGTACATAGTTAGTTGGGAGGCAGGTACTGCATGATAATAGGTACCACACAATGTGAGATGTACATTAAGTCCTCACTTAATGTCATTGATAGGTTCTGTGATTTTAAGTGAAACGCTGTATAACGAAACCAGTTTTACCACAGGTTAATTGAGAGAAACAAGAGTTACGTTTCTATGGCATCTCATCGACAGTTTAATGAAATGATGTTATTTGAGGACCTGCTTGCTGTACCTTTTAGTAGTGAGGGTGCCTTGGGAGCACAGTGCAGAGGCCCTCCTAGCCTCTTTCCTCCTTGTTACCCAAACCAAAAATGGCGGCCTCCACTTGCAGAGATTTGAGGCTGTCACTGGCAGGCAGCCAGCCAGCACAGAGGTGGTGGTATGCCATGCTAGTTAAGAGGGCCTGGAGGTGAGTTCTGGCTCCACTGTTCCATAGCTGTGTGGCCTGGGTAGGTTACTTCACTCTCCTGTGCTATCATGCTTGATTTTATTATATTTTTTGATCAGCAGTACTGGGAATAGGGTCACCAGCTTCTTCCCAGAGCTGTGTCCTGAACCTCTAACCCACTGGTCATTTTTGTTCCCCAGGACATTTGACCTTGTCTGGAGATATTTTTCATAGTCATGACTATGGGGTGGAGTGCTATAGGCATTTAGTAGGTAGAAGGTAGGGATGCTGCTAAACATCTTACAAAGCACAGGACTGGCCCTGCGACCAAGAATTATTGGCCCAGAATGTCACTTGTGCCGAGATTGAGAAACCCTGCTCTGATCCCTGTAGCAGCATCTTCAGGTGAGTGAAGGCTAAGGTTTCAAGTCAGTTGGATGCAAATAAAAGTCCCTGCCTTTATGGTGTTTGGAGGCTACTGAGAAATCAGGCAGCAAACAAGATAAATAATGTATAAGTTGTGTATTATGTTAGGTAGCAGTAAGTATTAATCAGGTAGTGGAAGTGTAAAGTGTTGGGAGAGGCTGATTTCAAGTTTGAGCTTGGGTGGCACTGGCAAGAGATGGAGTCTGGCCTGAAGGAGGGGCAGGAGGGAAGGACAGATTGTGCAGGGCTTCTCAGTCCCTTGAAGGGACTGCTTTTATTCTGAAAAAGGGAGCCACAGAAGGATTTGGGCACAGGAGTGACAATCTAATTTGGGGTTAAGTGTTTGTTTCCCTCTGGCTTCTATAGAGGCTGGGTGGAAGGTAATTGCAGTGAATATCTCTTGGCAAGTGCTACTGGAATCATGGCCCAAATTGACTTTTTTCTTCTTAATCTTCAACTTTGATTTATTTAAGAATATAAGTTAACCACAGGGTGTTACTCAATAGTTGCTACTTGAGAAGTCAAAGGGAATGAATGGTACATCCATGTAAAAGAATTATGTAACATTAGTAATGAGTTTTACAAAGTTTTAGAGACAAAAGAAATACTTACGGCACAATACATGGAATTAACAGGAAAAGTTTTCGCTAAGATTGTCAACTCCCTGAATGTACATGTCTAGAAGACTAGATGGGAAGAAATGCATTGTAGTATAAATTGTGTGCTTTTCTCTTGGTGGTTGGGTTATGGGTGATTTAATTTTCTATACTTTTTTGCTTTAGTTTTTTAAGTAAGACTATATAGGTTTCATCATTAGAAATACTACTTTTAAAACCCTCATTGAGTCTGAGCCATAGCTTTTCTTTGACCTAAGCTTCCAGCATCTCTCATTCCTGCCCAGGAGCACAGATCTCCTGCTGCGACTTGATACCCTTGGACCACAGTTTCTTTACTTAAGAGTTCCTTATCTTTTACCCCGGTTTTGGAAAGAATAACCAATGCTAGCCTTTAGGTCAGTGAGATGGCACTATGACCCTATATTCACTGTGATCCTACTGGCTTATTTTGGTGGTAGAAAAAAGACTTTTTAAAGTCCTTTTGTTTTAGGTGCACTAGCAGATTAACCATTTATGTGTAACACTCCTTATAAAACAGGCACCATGCGGGCTGTGCGGAGACACCTGTTCCCCCAGCATTCAGCCCCTGGACAGGGCATTGTCTGGGAGTGGCTGAGTGACGACGGCTCCTGGACAGCCTATGAAGCCAGTGTCTGTGACTAT
Source organism: Craseonycteris thonglongyai (assembly GCA_004027555.1). Lineage (NCBI taxonomy): Eukaryota > Metazoa > Chordata > Mammalia > Chiroptera > Craseonycteridae > Craseonycteris > Craseonycteris thonglongyai. Next base: position 7,893 of record PVKE010016420.1, on the reverse strand, counting down.
CTGGAGCAGCAGGTGGCCAGGGGCAACCAGCTTGTGGACTTGGCGCCCTTGGGGTACAACTACACCATCAACTATGCCACCCACAAGCAGACCAACAAGACTTCGAGTTTCTGCCGTAGTGTGCGGCGCCAAGCAGGGCCCCCTTACCCGGTGACCACCATCATTGCTCCACCAGGCCACACAGGAGTCTCCTGCTCTTGCCATCAGTGCCTCAACGGTGGTGGAACTGGCCCCGTGTCAGGCCGCTACCGACACTCCATGACCAGCCTCCCTGCATACCCTGCCCCCCAGCCCTCCCACAGGACCGCCATTGTTTTGGGGGCCCACCAGGCCTTTGCCCCATACAACAAGCCCTCACTCTCTGGGGCTAGGTCTGCGCCCAGGCTGAACACCACCAACCCCTGGGGTGGGGCACCGACCTCCCTGGGGAACCAGTCCCTGTATTGCTTCAGCCTCTCCCACCTGGGACCACAGCACCAGCCCCCAGGATCATCCACTGCCAGTGGAGCCAGGTATCTTATGTTATTGAGGGTCATTTTGTCCATCTGTGTGCCTTGTCAGCAAGCTTGGGTTTTGCTTTTTTTTAATTGGGAAGACTCACCCCAGTACCCGCATACATGGCACCTGTTTCCTTGGTTGTTCCTGCTATATCATCTCCTTTTCGAGTTCGATGTTGTGCCACGGCCTTTCCTAGCCTTGCATCCCACGGAGCTTACCTGACCTCTGAGACTTGAGTGGTGGTGGTTGCCACATTGAGTTAAAACCAATAATCTCTATTCATTCAGGAGAATCAGGCTCTCTGTGTAGAGCAGTTAATCGCCTTAAGGCTGTGCCTGTGTGCCACGTAGCTGGTGCCATGTGCCTGAGAACATTTCACTGACTCCTGTATGCCAGGCACTGAGGACATAGACATGGAAGGTTCAGTCCCCTCCCTAACTAAGCCCAAAGTCTTGTCCAAGGACAGGTGGTGAGCTCGGTTTTGGTGCTTAAACATTGGTTGAGGAGGGAGCAAAATGTTGAGTATGAGGGTAGTATCAACAGGACATAGGACAGCTCCTGTGCTGATGTTCCAGCCTCAAGTTCTCTTCACCTTGAAAAGGGTGATGAAATAGGCCCCATTGAGACTAGGGGGCACTTCAAAGTTAGAAAGGGTCCTGGCGTGGCCCAGTGGGGGTGCTCCCAGGGTGCTCAGAGACCTGTTACTGGTAACGGCCTTGTCATTGATCATTATTGAAAGTTTTGTGTTTGGAGAACATTTTCACAATTCAGAATGGTAGTAGGATGAGAGTGGGTGACCTGGGCAGGTAGTTACTGGAGATGTGGGCCCATGGTGGGTGTCCTATCTCCCAGGGAGTCAGCATCTGGTTGACTTGTTCTGACATCAGCCAGTCAGCATCTTGGTACTACTACCTTGCTCATCCATACCCATCCCTGCCCACTTGATCGAGGAGGGTTGAAGCTTCCTAGTGTGGCCAAGACCTCAGCAGCTTCTGGGGCCTCTAGCATTTTTCCAAGTTAGGTTTCAGAGGACCCTGCCAGCTTCAAAGACAGTGACAATTGCCATTCACTGAGCACACATTATCACTGGCCCTGTTGATTGCATTAATTCTCATAACATCCATATGGTGGGCAGTGGTAAGCACATTGAGGCTGATGAGATTGGCAGCATAGTCAGCAAATGGCAGAGATGGGATTAAACCCAGGCCTCAAAGCTGGGTGGGACATGTAGAGTTCTTGAAGGCAGAAGGTACCATGAGGAATGAGTGCAGACAGAGAAGAGAGATGGACCCGGGATGGGTTAGGGCATCCTCTCTTTCCTAGAGTTGGGGCATGTGGATTTGAGATCTCTCTGGGAATTGGGAATATGGGGAGGTTTCACTTGGGCTTTCTTTATGGACTTTCACTTAGGTTGGCTTTGCCTAGCCTCCTGGAACTTCTTAAGTTCTTACAAATTATTTTGAGGCAAATTTCTAGATGATTCTAGAGCTGGGATTTTGGGTTTAAGCCACGTGACTTAATAGGCTTGGTTGCTTTCTTCTGGTATGGGGCTCCCATTGGTTTCCCCTCCCTAGCCTGAGGGCCCAAGAGACTGTTACAGGCTCTCTGGTACAGGTCAGGCAAGTTACTAAAGGGAAAGTGGTTGGGCCAGATGGTTTTACCTTTGCTGCTGAGCCATGTATATTGCTGCTTGCCCTGCATTGTAAGCCAGGAGGGAACCAGGCCAGCGGCTCTGTTAGTTGAAACAGCCTCGAAGGGATCTGCCTCCTAAGGTGGATGTTTATCTTTATATCTTCTACAGTATGGGTATCCAATCTTTTGGTTTCCCTGGGCCACATTGGAAGAAGAATTGTCTTGGGCCACACATAAAACACACTAATGATAGCTGATGAGCTACAAAAAAAAAAAATTACAAAAAAATCTCAATGTTTTAAGAAAGTTTACGGATTTATATTGGGCCACATGCGTCCCATCTGGCCAGGTTATTGGACACGCTTGTCCTACAGATTTTTGGGAGCTGGGAGGGGCTTACTTCACTTGCATGAGCCTAACCCTGCTTTGAAAAACAAGATTTTTTGTATTTAATTTGTAGTGCAGCCCTTTTTCAGTTAACCCTTGTAGAGCCAGAGAAGGCTTAATAAATAGCTGACCTTTTAAATCCAGCAGAGCAGGGAGGATTGAAAACATTTGGCAACTTGGTCTCCCTAGAGGCTGTGGCATAATTCTCTAATCCAAATTAAGTCAACAGCATTAGGTGAAAGTTACCATGTGTATGAAGGAGAGGAAAAGGCAGCAGACAGGCATTGCCACAGGCTAGAGAACTGAGAACTGGCTGTGTTTCCCGGTAGCCACAGGAAAGAACACGTGAGTGAGTAAAATCAAGATTTGTGGAAGCCATGTGGTTTCATATCACTTCTTGCCCAGTCTGGGTAAAACCTTGGCCCTGGAAGGCTTTCTGAATAGGCAATAATACATTGAGAATGTGCATCATTTGTCACTGAGCTGTTGGGTTTAAGTAATTTCCTGGTAGCTGCAGTTTATCCCTTTAAGCACAAAAACTTGTTTTAATGATGTTGGATGCAAAACTTTCCAAAATGTGTCATGCACATTCTTGTATTCTTTAATAGAGGGTGTACCGACTTGTTGAGCATTTTAATGACTTGGAGTAGTGATTATGACCAGCATGGTGTGGCTAAGCCTCAGCATGCTTTGTCCCTACACTAAATGGTCCTAGAAAGTGGCTCTCCCAGTTTGCTTTCATTTGTTGTGTTCTCACTGCCATTCTTCCTTCCTTTAAAGGAACCTACTCCTTCCTGCTATTGTCCAGCTCTTTAGGCTTGCTTGATTTGGGATCCTGGGTCCCAGGTAGGGGCTTACACCTAACTCACTGCAGGCCTCCAGGTCATCTCTATTCCCTTTCCAGGTCTCTCTTTTCCTCTCTTAAGAGTAAGGAATTGGGCTGGTCAGTATCGGAAGTTTTCCTTTTGCTCTAATATTGCTGTGGATTTCAGGGTTTAGTGAGAACCCTGTAGGAAGGTGTCTGTAGGCCCTTCACTTTCTTGTACCCCCTTTGTACCACTGAGACATGGGAAACAATGGACATTTGTATTGGGGTACAGATTGAGCCTCACAACCATGCTGGGGCCTTTTGGAACTATTCTCATCTTGCAGATAGAGAAATTGAAGCTCTTAAAGGAGACGTGACATGCCTGAGGGCACACAGCTGTAAGTGGGACTAGGCACTGGAAGTGGGGTATCCACACTTCACATCTGATGCTCCCTGTACTGCCCATTTTTCAGAGGTCCCCTGGTTGGTGCTGGTTTGCTGATCTGTGGGGAGCTGGAGGGTGGAGCCTTGTGTTTCCTTACTCTCCAGCCTCTTAGTGCTGCCCCTTGCCTGGGACTGTCAAATCCTGTGTGTGTAGAAGATGAGAAGTCCTCATGTCTGATGTTCTTAGCTCCATTTGGAAGCTCCTGGAGATGGTCCCAACAGGAAGGCCATGTAGGGCCTAGTAGGTAGACCCGGGAACCAAGGAGTTGGAGGGAGGCCTGAGCCAATGACCAAGGAAATTCTCAGAGAAGGGCACTTCATTGAAGAAATGGGTGCCCCACATTGAGCGCATTCTGTTAGTCTGAACTCTCTGAGGATGGTGGAGGGGCCTGGTGACTTCCAACGCTCTATCTCTGAGAGTCTCCATCTTAGGAACCACTGGATCCTTTTTCTACTCCATTGCCTCTGATTACAGCAGGAAAACGTGGGGGAGGAGCTGGGATAAGTCATAGGGGAAGTGATCCTCCTATCTGGAGACCCCTATGCAAATAGAACTTAGTCATGGTTCCTGGTCCCAGTGCTGGGGTGAGCTGCCCACTGGAAACTTCACTGCATGTCTGTTTTCTGCTCTAGTTCTTAGAGGTGGAACCTATAACTAGGCCTGCTCCTTCAGATATGTATCTCTCCCTGGCACAGGAAGTCCCCACTTCCTGGAGCCCCTCAGGGCCAGTGGTGCCAGGTCCACTAGTGGCCCCCTAATTCAGTGCTGTTGCAGTCAAGCTTCGGCTTTCCAGCTTCCTAGCAAAGGGCGCAAGCTCAGTATTCTCTGGAGAGTTGGCTTGGGAGATTAAAGATGCCTCGAAGGACTATATCATCTCGAATTTCTTCACTTATAAAACCTAAGATTTGAATAGACCATCAGAGACTATCTGCCTTAAGAAAACAAAAGCAAAACAGAAAGAGGTTCAGAAAGTGGGGTAGGGATGGAGCTTGTTCCAAATTAAACAGAGTTTAGTGGGCCACAACCTTAGCCCAGACCTCCTTCCATTGTGTATTCACAATATTCCAGGTCCAGTTCATTGTTCCTTTGGAGTTGAGAGGAGACAAAGAGGGCAGAAAGTTGCTATTTGAGTATCATGGCTATGTAGGCTATTCTGTTTGGGGAGAACAATTCAGAAGTGAAATCAAAACAATCTTTCTTCACTCACACAAATACCAGAGCACCTGCTGTGCTCCATACCCTATGTGAGACCCTGGCGGCTTCAGAACCAGCTGAGTGTGACATTTTCTGGTTTGGAGTAGAACCAACTAGCTCCTTGTCGTTTCCACCAGTCTGCTCTCTGACCCATGACTGGTAGTGAGGAAGGATCTGGGGCAGCTTGTAGAAGCATTTGCTATAACCAGGCAACTTGTTGGTTTGCTGGCAGCTGTAAGGGGGCTAGTACAATAGGCTGGAGTCGTCCATCATTTTGTGAGCACCTTCCCAGTTCCTGGCCCTGACTGGGCCCATAGAACAGAGATGAATGTGTCCAGGCCCTACTCTTAGGGAGCTCCAGTGTAGGAACTACATGGAAGGGTTTTGTAACTTCTATTTCATCTTCTTTAACATGGGCAGGGATGGAGAGGAGTACTCAGGAATCAGGAGGAGGAGGAGTGAGTTGGCAGACATCTGGGCCATCCAGTGCAGTGCTCCCCACAACCATAATGACGTGGGTTATTTTAAAATATGGCCTAAAGCCAAATGAGTGACTTGAATATAGTTACTGTGAGAAGCAGGACCCTCATTAAAAAAACAAACAAACAGAAACCTTTATTTAGAGCAATTTTAGATTTACAGAAAAGTTAATAAAGCATACAGAAAAGTTAATAAATAGTGCAGAGAGTTTCCATGTCTCCTGTACTTCTCATGTTAACATCTTCTATAAGCTTAGTGCGGCTTTCTGAACCAGAGAATTACTGTTGGTGCAGTACCAAACTTAGAGACTGGTTTTCACCAGTTGTTTCATCACTGTTCTCATTCTGTCCCAGGATCCCTAGGGGACCCCACCCACTTTGTATTCAGTCCGTTCTCTTTGTCCTCCCACTCATGACAGTTCCTTGGTTTTTCATCTTTCATAACCTGACATTTTCATGAGCTACTGTCAGATGTCTCTTAATTTGGGTTTGTGAGCTGCATTCTCATGATTTGGACTGAGGTTATGTAGTCTTGACAGGAACCACAAAAATGATGTTGTATCCTCTGAGTATCATTTTGTGGGGCTCTGATACTGATCGGTCATATTACTGGTTGTTTAGTCTTGATTACTTGTTAGAATGGTTTCTGCCCTATTTCCCCTGTACAGCTGCCATGGCTTTTATTTTGGTGAAGCTAGTGAGCTCACAATTCTTTGTCTTCAGAGTCTCTGGATTGCCCAGGAGAACATTATTGACAGTTAATGCTTCATTCTTGATACCTTATAGAAAGATGAGAACTCATACCCCCACACTGCCTGCCTTCCATTTATTCCTGTCTAATGCCTGGCCTTGAGTTTGACTCTTGTCTCACTTGACTTCTGCAGAGGAAGTGATGGTGAGCTGAGTTCTGGGCTTACTATTCATATTCTGTATGTTAGTTTGGGCCTGAGAGTGATGAAATTTAGATTCTTTGCTCTTCTTTCCAGATGTTCTTCAACAGGATCTTTGATTAAAAAAAAAGAAAAAGAAAGGGAAAAAAGCAGGAGCTCTCACACGGAGCAGCTGTGGAAAGTGAAAATGGGAAGGGGTTTCAGCAGCACCGTATAACCCTAAGCCTGTCTTCTTCTGGCTCCTGTTTCTGCTAAGTCAGCTCCATACACTAAACTTTACTCTCTCTTCTCTTCAAGTGCCTCCCTTCCCAGCGGTCCCATGAGCAACCCTGGGAGCAGCCCCGCCACTGTGCCCGTACAGATGCCGAAGGCCAGCAGGGTCCAGCAAGCCTTTGCAGGTAGGCATGCTGCTACTGGCCTCTGGGGTCTGGAATGGACGGTTTCTGACAGGACCTGGGGGTTGTGGGAGATTGTGGGGTGGGGTGGGGTCTTATTACCCTCTCTGTTCTCATGGAAACCCAAAAGGGCTCCTTTGGGGGGCAGTGCCTCTTGTCAGTGATGATATACCCCTGGTGAGTGAGCCTGGGAAGCCCCTCTTTTGTTTGCCTGATGATGGTGGGTTCCTGGTGTGGACCTTTACCCATCTCTTAAATTTTCACATCACCTTGAATTGTGGTTCATGAGTCACTTTTGTGTCCTGAAATGCATTAGGCATTTCTCTAAAGGAGTCCTTTGAGAAAACCCCAGAACTATTACGGCTCGAGTGACGAATAAGTGGCTTTTGTGTCTAGCTAGATCTTTTGTTAACCATATCTTGGAGCTGTTTTTTAAATTCTTTTTACAGGTGTTAAGGAGACACTAAAAGTTATTTTTTAATTTATGGGAAATGTAAAATGTTAGAGAAAGGTAGACTGAATATAGTGAATCATCATTTAAAGGTAAAAGCAGGGAATAAGATAAGCAGAGGGTGTGTGTTAGATGAGTCACTATGATAACACGTGGATTGGAGGGGACAGTCCTAGAGGCAGGGAGACCCTTGCAGAATGTGACTTCATGACTCAGGTAAGCCAGCCGCCCCTGGAGAGCTGGGATGCAGCCCAAGCATTCTGTCCTCAGAATCTGGCATCTTGGTTCTTACACTGCTGCTCCTGGGTCTGGTGGAAACGTTGGGAGGGAGAGGGATTGATGGCTATGTATAGACAAGCAGAGCAGACCTGGAGGAAGTGGGAGTTTGGACATGCACCTCAGATGAGTAGTCTGGGTGCAGTGGGGTGGCCTGTGTCCCACCATGGGAGTGTGTGAGCTTAACAGAAATCACGGGTGGGACACTCGGAAACCTGAAGAAAATGGAAGGACCAGTCAGAGGCGATGGAAGATGGGAGTGTGGGGTTGGGAAAGTCCCACGAGAGGAGACCCTGCCATGTAGGCCCTGCTCAGCCATCAACTCTTTGGTGGGGCAGAGAGAAGAGTTAGGTGTTCCTGTGGCATCAGATGCCATAGGTGAGTCAGGTAATATAGGGAAGGGAGTGTGTGTGTGTGTGTGTGTGAGAGAGAGTGTGT
>PVKE010016419.1:0-32037 GCA_004027555.1 Craseonycteris thonglongyai | reverse complement strand
AAACAATAAGTTTCTCCGTTATTTTTTGTCTGTTGTATTCGATGGCAAATCTTACTAAAAGCTGTAACACAGCCGGGAGGCAAATTCAGCCAAAAGCAATCTCGTTTTATTATGTTCAAAAAAACACTTTTAATACAACTTTGTTTTTGGAATCAGTTGCAACAAACACAATTTTTTTTTCAGAGCTATTGTTCAAAATGATGAAGCACAATATATATTTCTGGCCACCTGAAAAGGGAATCCAGGAAAATTTGAAGATACTCCCACAGAAACAACATTTGATGAATAGAGCCTTTTATCATTTTCTCTATACTCCTACCAAAATGAAAGGGCAAAACATCTCAGAAAATTTGTAGAGCAGTCACATATTCATTGCAAACCACCACCCAAGATGCTTAACAGAACACTATATCCTACCAGCTTGTGATTGCAAACAAGTCAAAGGCTTATATTATGAACAGTATCACCAGAAAACAGTAAACTTCATGATATAAATGTCAGCTTGACATGATGTATTAGTGTGCCACCCCCCAAATATTATTCTTTAGATGTTGTGGCATGGAATGTTCACTTCAGCAAAATATATAGGGACTTATGACCTTTTGAGTTTAACATACCACAGGGGACACTACCTAGTAACTATGAAAAAAATTAACAAATTCTGGATTAGAGCCCCAATACTAAAAAGGCATTAAATAAATGAAATGGCCCTAGGTTTCGGTGAGTTACAAGTTTTGGCGGCTCAGTATGAGAACTGTAACATAACTCATTATAGCTTCGGGCACTAATAAGTTACGAGGCACTCACATGTATGAGATAAACCCCATAACTTACTGAAGTCTATATCATCCCTTCATTATATCTAGGGACATGTGAAATAGCTGAAATTCAGCTCAAAACCCCAAAGTTCAGTAATAAAAGTGAATAGATCAGCACATCTATTGATTTTGCTGTCTCTTTTGTACTTTTTGTTATCCTACTTCCCTTTAACATCTGAAAGATTCCAGCATTTTTCTTCTGAGCTCCTTCCATGTTGGCATTTTAGGTATGCAGAAAAACATCAAAATAAACTAGGTTTCTGCTTTGCTTTTCTCTCAAGAGTAATTATATTAGTCAGTCAAAAATCTTAGGCGCTTTCTTCTTCTAACAAATAAGGTGCATTACTTTAAAGGCAGAACTGTGGAGACAAATTTAAAATCCATACTCATATCATGAAGTATGGTGACAAATAAAGAGAGGTATAAGAAAATAATGCAGTGTATTTTAATAAAGGTACAAAGGCTGTTAGTTTTTATTTTTTATTTTTTATTAATAAGGACTTAAATGTAATAATAGAAATCAATCAATTTATAACTATCAATTCTAAAGTATGTACATCTGTACATACCCAGGACTTAAAAAACTCAAAATGAGCATAGAATATCTTTAAATTTTGTATTTATAATAGAGTTTAATGTGAATTTGCATAAAAAGTCAACATAGGTGATAATTCCATTAATCTAACAAAATATATCACAATGTAAGAAACATTAAGATAGCATAGATGAGATTCCAAGTTTCAAATAAGGAAAAAATCATTAGTGTGTGAGTCAAAGAAATAATGCTAATAATTCAAGATTGTAAGTTTTTTCATTTAGTTGTAAACCTAAATAAAAGCTAAATGAAAATATTTGCCTCTCTCAATAAATCTAGGCTCACTACTCAACATCATAAAAACCTAAATAACAAAAGGATACAGGTTAGTGGAGAATGAAGATCAAGAGAAGTCTGGGCACAGATGTTGTCACTGGCTAACTGATGTGTGTGGGGGTGTTAATCAGTGGCTGGTTAGAATCAGAAGATTGTCGGGGCTTAAAGATTAGGAGCCCCATTAATAGACCAGATAGTTCAATATATTGTGGTTAAATATAAGGTTTTGGAGACCAAAACACTGAAGTAGATTGTAATTGAAATCTGAAATGATCACCTATGAAAGCACGGTGGTGAGAAAAGACAAAAGTTGTAAATGTTTATATATACAAATATATATAATTTATTTTATTATTTTAGAAACAGAGACTACATATACTTCCACTACTATTTGGATATAATTAAGGCTTCAAAAATCTCCAGTTTTCATTTGAAAAACTGCATATCTTAGGTATATTTTAAGCACTAACATTTGATATGACAAAGAAACCTATCAATGAATCCAGAACAAATAGAGTGGATTCCCTAAGAGTGTTGTAATAGCTTTAGAAAATATATTCCTAATTTTAAAACAGGATGGTCTCATTGATGTTTCAAATTCAAAACAACTCTTTTTCCTGGAAACTCTTTTAAAATCAATTACTTTCCTGATAAGCTCATAAAAGCCCATTTAACTAATTTTATAGTAGTAGTACTATATATACAGTACACTTTGGGGTAACTGGCACCCATGGGGATTGGTAGATGCAGGGTATAGGAAATATTGAAAATATTGTACATAGGACAATGACATCTCAGCCCCCTTCAAAGTAGGTATCTTGAGACCTCACACAGTTCTCCGAGCTTCTCTTTCATAAGTCATGAACAACTGCAGCAGGATGTTCCTTCTGCTCTGGCAGCAGAAGCCACAGAATGAATTTTGCCACAATACATTTCATTCCAAGATCCTGCATAAAAATCTCAGGTACAGTAGTTTCTGGAATGCCCAGATCAGCTTCTAATTTCTTACACTGTCAATCACTGACCTTTGTTGATTGTAGCCCAGACTGGTTCTACGTTCTCAGGTGTTCTTGTTACAGGTCTTCCAGAACATGGATCAGTTTCAACAGACTCTTGACCATCTTTGAAGTATTTGTGCCACAATTATTTGCACAGAACACATTGCATCATCCTCAACAGCCTTATGAATCATCTGGGTAGTGTTCTTGAATAAATATTCTAGCTTAATGCAAAGTTTGATGCAGATTAGTTGCTCTACTCACTCAGTTAATTTAAATATGGAAGCTACCCACTTTCACTCAATGGTGCCTATTGTCCCCATTGACTAGTACAGTGAAGCTATCACTGTTCATGCATACACATTTCAGTCCACTCTCCTTAGCGACAGTTACATAAATGTCACACAAACCATTCTCGTTATATTGATAATGGCTGGCTTTTTCCAGACAGATTTCATATATTATTAAAAGACTTATGCAATTTAACTTTCTGTTGTGATTCTTTTTTATAAAAAAAAGAGGATTTCTATTTCCTAAGATAAATGATAGGAAAACTGAGGCTTGGTATCCTCCCCCATGGACACAGAAAATGAAACATATACCTACAGAAGAGACTCCTTCCTTTCAGAAGAACAAAACTTGGCTATATAAACACACCTATCCACACTATGCTTATAGAAGTAACAGGATTAGATACAGAGATGCGGGTTCATTAGATACAGAGAATTGGATCTCAGGATGGCTGGTGATTATGAAAGCTTTCAGGTGTTATTTGCTACAGTAGAAGGTGAGTGCACTCTATGAGAACAGGACTTAGACTTCCTCCTAAGTTGACTTGATTAGTAGTTAAGCAAGGACTCTGGTGGGACCAGGATAGACTTGTGATTTTTGCTGAAAGAGAATGGGTTCGGAGTGGGTAAGTGTACCCACATTTGCTCTTTATGGGTTTATTTTGTAGGAGAGGCAACAAGAGCTTTAGCACTGAAAACAGAAAAATCTCTACAGGGTCAGAATCTTCTCAAAGAAGACTACAGGATGTCATGATGAACACAGGCTTTCTAAGGAAACAATTGTTTCCGAGATAGAGAGAAAAATTTATCAATGTTGAGATGGACAAAACTGCAAAGATTAGAGTTTTTCAAACATTAAGTGTTATAATTTCTTTTCTATGGTGATGATTGGGTAGTTTTACAAGTCTCAATGAATAAAAAAAAAAACAAAAACCAAAAAAGACCACAGACATAACTTTTGTCAACAAAATCCTTTCATAGGTATGTCATTCATTAGATATTAAAGAAAGACGATAATATGGAAATAAATTCTATTGGCAGGGTGACCATACACTTCTCCAATTTGTCTGGGGCAGTGTCAATTCTAACCTATAGGTTTCACTTCACAAGTTTCTTGGTTTGGATGATAGATTTTCATAATCATACAGATTGGTAGATCCAAGAAGACACTGAACCGACAGACACTGAAGATTCTGTTACCCTCAATCCATTACTTCCAGCATACTTATGTGTTTTGGCTATTAATTAATATTTCATCATTTTCAATCTACCGTATAACAATCCAGCACAAAACGTTATTTGCAATATATTTCATTAGTTTTACCAGGACCATGATAATGTCACAAACATTTAGAAATGGGTTGGCAAAAATAATAGAGGTCATTAGAATCCTTAATCAAATAACAACTTTGCATTGCAGTTCTCAGAGTGAGATGCAGCCTGATCTTATCATTTGTCCTCATCCAGCCACTATTCTTAGAAATGTGTATGTACTGCTACAGATAATGAAGGAGTTTGTCTAATTGGAATTCTGGTATTTAATAAAAACCAGCAGGCAAATAAAGTAAGATCTCATAACAACATCTACTCTGTCTCTTTTCAAGTTATGGGACTCATTCTTTTGTGATTCTCTTCTCTGCACTGCGACATAATGTACTATAGTAATATAGGATATTGACACACAATAAATCACACACAAAAGGAGAATTTTTATCACACAGAACATAATGAGATAATGTTCGTGTAGCCCAATATATTTGAAACAATGTCCCTTGTTTTGCATTGGCTGCTTTATTTTGATAACAAACCACTGAAAATGATGGTGTTTGAGGGACATTGTTTATTAGGATAACATAAATAGAAGAATGTCATGTATAGTTACTGGTTTGTGTAATATATTTTTATTCTTTGATTAATTTTACAAGGTTTTCATTATTACTAGTGCCAGTGTTCATTAAGGTGTTTTACCCTTCATGTATATGGTGCAATTTTTGGCTATACAAAACAAAAAAGTTGCTCCTTTACTTAAAACCTTACACTAGCTCTCTACTATGAACTGAATGCTTGTGTCCTGGCAAATTCATATTTTAAGCTCCAACATGATGATATTTGAAGGTGGGGACTTTGTCAGGTGAGCAGGTCATAAGGGCAGTAGTCAACATGCAATTTGAGATATATGAAAAACTGAGAGAGAGAGAGAGAGGGAGAGAGAGAGGAAGGTCTTTACAAATTAAAAAAACTTGCATGGCATTGTGAAGTTATTGAAAGTTTCTCAGCTGTGGGTCTCTGGTTATCACATGTATCTTTCTAGACCAGAGGTTCCCAACCCCTGGGCCACAGAGTGGTAGCAGTTTGTAGCCTGTTAGAACCAGGCTGCACAGCAAGAGGAGAATAGCAAATGAGCCAGCAAAACTTCATCTGTATTTACAGCCACTCCTCATTGATCAGATTACCTACTGAGCTCCACCTCTTGTCAGAACAGCAACAGCATTAGATTCTCATAAGAGCTCAAATCCCACTGTAAACTGTGCATGGGTACTCCCCTCCCTGTCCCTTTCCCCATGGAAAAAATGTCTTCCATAAAACAAGGTCCTCATGCCAAAATGGTTGGGGACCACTGTTCTAGAGCATACATTCTTAAACACTCAACTTTCCCTACAGAAGCACTGGGAATCAACTAGTAGTTCTCCTTTTTAAACCATTTTCTATGGGATTATTCTTTGATCCCTATTACTATTATAGTAGTAAGTCTGGGAATAAATCAAAGCAAGGTGAAAAATGAGGCATTATCTCCTATGGGTAATTAGTATTTCAACACATCACCATGCTAAGTGATGTCCAAGTTCGTGGATATCTGCTCCAAGGAGTTTCTCTCTGGTGTTTCATAATTTCTTCATAACAGAATAGGTTTACCCAAATGAACAGTACTTAACCATTATGATTAAATGAGGTTCACCTAAGAAAAATTACCTAGATAATTGCATGTGTATGAATTTATGTTTAGGACTAAATTGTGGTTTCTTCATAGATACTGTATTTTACATCTTGATTTGTTCAGTTTTCCTATCTGTTAATCATTCATTAGAAATAATGCGACAGTTGGTTTCTTTCAGATCATACTATACTTCATATTTAGGCTGTTTCCTTAATTTACAGTGCATCTGTCTTTATTTTACATCCTGAGTGATTATTATAGTATGTTCAACTTGCTTTTCTACTCTGTCTTTAAACATCTGTGATTCTTTTTGTTCATGTGATTTTTTTTCTAGTTGTTGCCTTACATTTTTAGAAATGTGTTTCATTTCTGTAGTCAAGAATTACAAATATATATATATATATATATATATATATATATATATATATATATATATATATATACACACATATAATTCTAAAATCCTTTTTTCTCAGGTGCCTGCTCTATGTTAAGAGTGAATTTCAGAAATGTTCTTTTACTTATTTCTATCTTAATGGAAAAAAGCTCTGAAAGTTTTGAGAAATAACCTAGAAGTCTTCATAGAAATTTCTAAATTAAGCCACAAGAGAGGGTATTTACCAGCATTAGTTAACAATGTAAGATGACAGAGAGAGGAAAGGAAATATGACTAGGCCCTAACACTAAGAAAAAAAAAGAGAAAAATTCTAAGGTATCATTTTATCTCTACCATATATGAAAACATAGGATAAAATACATTTTAAGATTGCAATTCTCCCTATTATTATGATAACAGATTAACAAATTATAGCAGATGTATCAGCCAAACATGAGTACCTTTTACAAAACTGTTTAGTTTGTCTTGTCATCATTTTGTGTATAATAGTGAATAGTATAACCATAGTGAACAACATTATAAATGTTTATTTAACACTATTTTGTAGATAGTTCTGAGAAACAGAATAAAGATCACCAAACTGATTCTTTCATCTAAGTGCTTTATTTGATGCTCACAAAAGCTCTGCTAGGTGAACAGGACAGTGACAGCATTCATGTCTAAGGTAACAGAGACCCTGAGAATAAAGTAGAAACCACCTCATGTTTAGTAAATTGAGGAGCTTCCTCATCCCTGACACTAAGTTTTATATAATCCAGCTTTAGCATATATTCATAAAATTGATTAGCAAATAATATACAAATATTAACTACCTAAAAATTTTTGGCAGATATTACTAGAGGCAGATATATTCAGACTCAGCAACTATATCCACAAAATAACAATAAATCACAATGGTAAAAGATGAATATACAAATAGGCAATCAGGTTGGACAAATAATGTCTGTGTTTCTATCATGTGATTTTAGTCCACTTTTATGAACTGTACAATTCTATTAGAACACGTAGTCAGATATTGTATAAGCAGAAAAGTATGATAGTTAGAAATCTAACTATACATCATTTTAATTACACAGGCTGTTTCTTATATAGCAAACCTCAGTGTGCCCCAAATTATATCTTGTTGCATGCCTGACTGAACACAGGCCTTATAGAATTTACCAAAATAACCACTTGAGCTGTTTAGTGTCATTTAGCACACCACAAAGAATGAAATGCTTCCTTGTCTAAGGCCATGAAAAAAGACTAGACAACTCTGAAAGAATATAGTTTTATTACCATAATATTTCTAATCCCTTTGTTCCACAACAAACAGTCCAGGCTGAGAGAAATATACATTAACATTAATAATAAGAAATTAAGTACATAGCCATGATATACTTTGGAATCTAAAATAGGCTCTTTAAATACTATAAATAGAAAAAAAAATTAAAGGGATTAAAACATCAAGTTCATCAGAACTGAAGAAAATATCAGAAAAAGGGAGGTATATCTACCAAGCCCTAGAGCATGTTTCTTTCAAGACAGAATATCTGCAGTTACATATGAAAAAGGGTAGAATACTCTCTCTTCACATTCTTAGAGAATGTATCTAAAGAGTAAATCAAATTACATGGCCATTACAAAATCAGAGCTGTATACAAATTCCCAAGAATGCTAAGAGACATAATGGAAGTGATGGAAAGAGTACATAAAATATGTACTCATAAGTCAATTCATTTGAGCTTGGAACATTTGAAGACAAACACAAGCTTAATTTTATTAGTGTAAATAAGACAGATTTCCTCATTTCCCTACTGACATTTATGCTTGATAAAACAAACAAACAAACAAACAAAAAACACCACTTTACCTTATCCCAGCTGTTAGGTGACTAAGGGAACCAGAAATGCAGATAATTATTTGTACACACAAGTACAATTGTGTGTGTGCTAGCTTTATTTGTATTCATTCCTGTAATAATATAGTCCTAATGTAGTTTACTTGATACATTTTTATGCAGATCTTATAGCAAATTTTTCGACCACATGTTGGAACATTTGTGCACAAAAAATTCCCATCTTTATGTTTGAAATTTATGGGAACACAATTAAAATGAGAGGGGTCCAAAGGTATCAAGATAATTACATTTTTCTAATCTTACTAAACAAGATAAATTACCTGCAGGCCCTCTTATAAAAGATGAAATCTTCATAATAAGTGAATTAATCAAGCAGCAGCTTGCTACTGCACTTGCATTTATAACAGAAATGATTCAAAGACTTATTTTATGGGGAAATTAATGGAAACAGGCTTTTCATTCTTCTACACCAATTGAAAACCTCAGCAACCAGCTGCCCACTTGTCAAGAAAACAGAAAGAAGCTGGAAACAAAGATAAATAAAAACACCTTTTTCCTGGCACTTCTGAAGAGAAAAAGGAGCTCTCATTTACAGCAGCCATCTGTTTGTTATTTAATATGGGTGAATTACATGCTGTAATGAGTTTGTTTCTGCATCACTCAGTGCAATGGAACACAAGTTCACTCTCATAATGTGCAGCAGTTTTTAAAAGCTAATCATTTAATTGGACACAATCGTCAATGACAAATGGAGATGTAAAAACTCAGCCAGCTGTAGAGTGAATATGTAATCATTGTGAAATCATATTATTTTACACGCTTGAAGACTTCTTAATAGTATCTAATGTTGGTCATCATAGCAGACTGAAGAATCGAAGAATCATGGTGAAAAACAGCTTTTCAAAATGGCCTTAAATAATTGGTCTACATAAATGTTGGTGTTAGAACTACCATTTGACTTAGGTACTGAAAGTCTGTTTAAAGTGTTTATTACTGTCCTAATTTCAGTTTTGATTTTCATGTGTTGTTGTTTTTTTTTTCAAATATGCTATGGTTTAGTTAGCAAGAGTTATAGTTTAGCAGCAGCTTGGGTATTCTCTCTCTCTCTTTTTTTTTTTTTTCTCCTAATCACCTTCACTAGAGGCATCCATTGATTTGTTACTTTTGCACGTGACATCACATACAGGTAGATACGAAGATCTGGGAGACTGTATGCCAGCCAATTTATTTTTAATCTCACACACACACACACATACACGCACACACCAAAGCTTTATTTCAGAAAACCAAACCTGAGTGCCTACACCTGCATGTGTTACAGTCAGCATTTACACAATGCTGTCAAAGTCTTTAATAAAATAATAAAAAATCTCCATTACAAAGAATGTTCCCTTTGGACACAAAGACACTATGCTTATTAGCAAATTTCCACAATGAGTGCCTTCCAATTTTTAGGTATTACAAAAATATAAAAGCAAAAATCAAATTATTGACTAAGCTATGTACTTAATTATACAATTTGTGTCTGCTTTATGTGTTGTGTTATATTGGTGACAATATAACAAAATATATTTTTATATTTATTGTCCTTACAAGAATGCTAGACTCAGAAGTAAGGTTTCATGACTAAAAAATGCATTGGGTATATGATCAGTTGGAATGGAAATCTACTGTGCTAATTCTATGCCCATTTAATCTTAGACTTTTAAAACATATTTCAGAAAGGAAGTTGAGATGACTCCGGCTTCACAAATCTGCTGCTATCCTATCTCCTCTACAAAAAGTTTAAACTATTATCATTCAATTTCCACAAAACACAAGAGACTTTATGCCTTTTATAACAACTTTCTCAAAAAATTACCTTTCATTTGTTAAGTAATATTGTTCACTTTAAATATGCTTATAATTATATATTAATATTTTTTATATTCAAAACCAAGATTTGTTTTCTGGGTATATGTAAACCCTTAAAGAACAAAAGCGATTTAGTCTGGTTTCTCTTTGCAGCCCTTACCAGTCAATTAGTACGGTGACCCCTTAATAAATACTGTTTAAATAAGCTTGTAGTTTCTTAAATAGAGAAGGAGTAAGCTTTGACTTCTCTTGAAGAATAAACACACAAAAAAGGGGTAAGATTTCATGTGTCTCTTAAGTGTCTCATATATATATATATATATATATATATGCAAAAAGAATTCCAGAATGATGTGTTACCTAAGTAGAAATTTGATCATGATCCTCCTCTCTCCTTAGGTTGGTGCATAGAATAAAATATAATTTTATGGAGAATGGAGAAGAATGTTATATCATTGAGGAAAGCATCTGAACAAAGCAACCCACTGGGTCAATGATATCTGATAATCTCAATGGAACAAAGGTCTCAAAAATCTCGGATAATCAATATATAAAATTTTTCAAATGGGTTTTAAATTTGAGCTAATGAATTTGAAATAAGTTGCTGTTAGACTAATAAATAAATAAATAAACAAATAAAAGCTGGGTATAGAAGAAGAGTAAAACAAAACGAGCAACAGAGAACAAATGTCTTCCAAAATAAAATCTAGAGTGCTGAATGAACCTTAAACCTGAGAACCCTGTGTATAGACAGACTTTCATTTCCAGTATGAACATGGTGTCTCTAATGAAATATTTCATTCTTTTCCTGAAAAACATCCAAAAGTAATAATAACAACACAGTATGAAAAAAAAAACCCACAAATTCATTTGTTTTAAGATCTCAGGGCTACAAAGTAGATGTGGGGGTTGCTAACATCAGAGATATCATATAAATAACATGCCATATAGGCATAAGGTGACCAGATGTCCCGCTTTTGATGGGACAGTCCTGATTTTTAACAATCGGTCCCACGTCCCGCAGCGTTTTAAAAAAGTCCCGATTTTTGGAAAGAATGCACGACAAGCTAGGGAACAGTGGGAGATAGACCAAATTTTTCATCAAGAGCCCCCTCCCCCCAGGTCAATGGTGTCCCGCTTTACCAATGTTAAAATCTGGTCACCTTACATGTAGGGAGAAATGGCGATGAAATATAACCAAAAGAGAAATAATCCATGAAAGAAACTAACCATTACAGATATGGAATGTGAAAATTGCACTTCTCAAATTAAATTCCATTACTAAGGCCCCAAAGCTTCTAATAGAAAGAATAGCAGTGACAATTAGCAATGCCCTTGAACTTATAACGTAAAGAAGTTCACTCTAAAGCATGGTGGCTCAAGTAAACACTTAATTATATCTCATTATTATGTGAGATTTACTGGTTTATCTTAGACTTTAGATGGTGTCAGCTGAGATGATGCAATGGCTGGAACATTCAAAATGGCCTCAATTATGTGACCAGTAACTGATGCTGCCATAACCTTTTTTTCATTGGCCTTCTCCATTGGCTGTCTGGGCTTCCTCAATGATGGCATCATTTAGCAAGATTCTGACATGGGAGCTAGATTGCAAGAGCTCAGAGGTGGAAGCATCCAGGCCTTCTTCAGGCTGAGCCTAGAATTATAACAGTGTTGTTTGCCCTATTAAACTTGTTAACGCAGAGTATGGCATGCCAGGATGGCTCAGTGTGTTGAGCTCCAGTCTTGCAGCCTCTGGATTTCAGGTATCAATTCCCAGCCCAGGCCGTATGGACCCATGTGCTGAACTAGGGTGTGCCCCCAGTTCAGTTCTCAGTGGGGCGAGCCTCCTGTGTGGGAGGCCCCTAGTTCAGCTCCTGTGCCAGATGGCAGGCCACAGCCCGTTCTTGCCCTGTGTGGCCTCACCTCCATGTTTGGAATAAAACTATGTGAAAATCTGATGGTGTGCAACAATTGAGACTGCTCTGGGCCCTCCCCTTCTCTCTGTCTTAAAAAAGAAAAAAAGGGTGAGGAGGGTGGAAGATACTAAAGAAGAGCATGAATAATGGGATGTATGATTGCTTGGGGCCTCCAAAGTAAAATATGTCACACAGAGCTGAACAAAGAATGTCTTTAAGAAGTCCTATTTTCAGGGAGCCATCTGTCTGTTGAAATAGATGAAAAGAGGATTTCCAAATAAGAAGATAACATATTCTCTATCTCTGTTAGCTAGAGAAAAAGAAAAACTATAGAAATATAAAAATAATTAATTATAAGAGAATTCAGCTCAAAAGTCAGCTATTGGGAGTAAAGCCTTATTCCATTCTACCACCACCAAGCCAAACCAAACCAAACCAAACACACACTACTGCAAATAGCTAAAGAAATCTATATCTTTAATTGGTGAATAATAAAAAGAGCAGCCAATTAGATATGCAAAGATACTATATAAAAAAAGAGAACTCAGAATAAAAAATAATAAATAACAATTATGAAGATCCTTCAGTAGAAAGAAAAATTACACAAAATGAGACAAAATTTCTGACCTAATTTAAATCACAGGTTATAAAAATAAAGTAATAGACAAATAAGAAACCCTCAAAAATATACTCTTATGAAGCAAGATCACAAAACAGAAATACAAGATCTCAGTAATATTATCTTATTCATTTTTTAATTCTAATGTCAATTTGGATTTCTGGCTCATATTTATGAAGGGTAAAGAGCTTGATATATTGCCATAATTAAAAGATGCCTACTTAACCTAACAAGTTAGCCTGCCACATGTTCTTGGTTACTGGCGTAAGGAGCACATCTATCTCCTGGGTAAAAGGAAACTCACAGCTCAGACAGCAGGATTAGATCAGTTCATTTATTTCCATTACCCTTGCTCCCAAGTCTCACTGCAGCAACACGAATTAATAAGATGGATATCTGCACACAGTGAGTAGTATTGCAAAACAGGGGATTTGAATTTAGGAATCTAAAATCTTCATAATGGGCCACGTGCATGAATGCCCCTTGCTCCAATGAGAGGTATTGTAATAATTACATTGGATTCTATGTATGCCTGGCTTTTAGTCTAGAAGAAAATATGACCTCTATCATCTAAAGATATTTACTATACGAATATGTCTTTAAAGATAATTTGTAACCAAGAGTAGTCAAGACTTTGCTTCTTAAAATGAGCAGAAATGTATGAGATGAATAAAAAATTGTCCCAAAACAATAACACATTTAAATATTTACTGAATAAGTAAATATACCTCAGTGAAAGAAAGTGAGTTAAATTTTATCTCCACTTATAGAGAGCATAGTTGAAAACTTGAGTTTCTGGGGTTCAACAGAGACAAAGAAAATATGGCAGAGGAAGTATCTAACCAACCCACCTTTCTTGCTTCCTACACTTGAATGGCACTTTTATCTGAAGCTTAAGAATCCTGCTCAACCTATCTCCATGAAAAACAGAATCTTATATTTATCAAAAAATCTTATATTTTAATCTGATTGTCTAAAAGACAAAAATTAGATCAAAATGTATTTATTTCACTTAATAGAGTATTTATTTAGCTTTTATCATTTAGTGTAATAGTATGAACTGACTTTCTAATTACTGCAGAATATCTCCCCCTTCTCTCTACTGCCCCATTAGTGGGAATGATACAAATGGATCATAGTCAGAAGAAATGGTAGGTGTTTCCTAATTAAAAATAAATGAATAGCATAATATTGTAAAGGTGACACTGTATTTTCTGTCATCCTCTTAAACTACCCCCAATGGATTGCACTTCAAGTAACCTTCCTTAAATTTCCTCTTTTGATTCTAATACTGTATATAAAATAAGCTTCAAAACTGTCATTCTCTAGAACATTTTCTTAACCCATTGAGATTTTGCTTCTTGGCACTTATCTTCAGTTTCATGCACATAAACCTATAAACATTCTGATCTTTCTGATTTTTAAAACCAAAAAATATATTTTTACTACTTGCTGCTCAAGATTTTTAATGTTGTGTATGCTTCACCTGGTCACCAGATCTACAACTGCACTTCCTATCAAAGATATTGTTTACATTTTGATATGTTAGCTATTAGGTTTGTTCATATAACCACTCAGTATATCTCACCCTTCATAATAATCATGTTTCCTAACATTTGAAATTCACAAATGCAAACTCCACACATTTATTTTTCAGATGCTGAAACAGATCCAAAGTGATGAAGTGACTTATGAAAGAGACAATGCTCACATCCTTAGGCTGAGATTAAGAACTCAAACCTTGGTCTTACTCTAATGCTCTTCCCACCAAAATCACTTGTGAAAGGTTTGTAGCCACTTGGCTTCAAGGACCTCATGAATTATTATAAAATAGCCATTGCTTAATTCATACTTGAGCCCATCCCACTCATGGACAAATTAACTCAAACCAGGTGTCTAAAGAACCTAACACTCAATAAATAAATGAACAACTAAATAAATGATTACGTACGTAAATACATACTGTGATTTAAAACATTACATTATTTATTTCCTACAGAATTGGTTAGATATTCTTCTTCTCAATTTACGGATGATAAAATGTAGTTTAAAAAGTTCAGGTGAATTTTGCAAGGGTACACAACTAATAAGTGGTAAAGTAACAATTTGAACCCACTTATATTGATTTCTTCAGTATACTGCTTTTACTCTATTTATTTTTATCAACATTATTAGTACTTATTTATACAAGGCACTATTCTAAAAAATTATAAATGTTAACTAATTTAATCACTGTAATACTACTATGTGGTATTCCAAGTGCTGGCAATTTTAATGACATGTGCTTGATGACATGCATGAATTACAAACTCCATTATGGAGTCATTTAAATTTTTCACCTATCTGATGGTACTTTTGTTCTAGAAAACATACAAAATGCAATTTTTAAAGAGCACAACAGCCTTTCGCTATAAGTCCTTTAAAATGTACTTATCTCTACAATATTTTTTTTTTAATTTTAACGTGGTGTGAATAGGTAACATAGCTATCCCACTAGTCCAGTCATATGTTTTTATAATTGTAGTAAAGTTTTCCACACGCTATCTGAATTCATAGCGTAAAACTGGATATTTCATAAAATTCTGACACAAATGATTTTTGTTGATGACTTACTGAGATAAACTATAGCAGATAAAATTATCCCCACATTGTACTATGAACAGTAAAATGTGATAAGTATTACAGGTAAAATGTGCCCATTTTATACTATTAACAGCAAAATTTGTTAACTATAACTGACAAAATAGTGTCCGTGCTTTAAGAGGGCATGAAGAAAATGAATATTTATAAGCCATATTTGAGGTTTTCTATAATTTAGTTAGTTGTTATCAGTTGCTATACTTTATAGGATTGCTCAATTGTTAAAATTAGAGTTTCTCCATACAAATTAAAATACTCTTTGTCTATGTATACATAAAAACTTGCTGGCATTTTAATAGGAATTGCTTTAATCCTGTATTCAATTTGAAAAATACATTGACATATTTTCCATGTTGAGACTTCTAGCCCCTGACCACAGTACATCTCTCCATTTACTTGGGTGTTCTTTGATTCCTGCTATCAACGTATAGATTTTATACATATTTTGTTAAACATATATTTTAATATTTAATTTTTAAAGTGAATCTAATTAGTATTGTTTTGAATTTTTGTTTTTCATATTGTTAGTATATAGAATGTTATTTATATTTTTGTGTGATCATCATGTACCCTATAACTTTGCTGAACTTATTTATGAGCTGTAGATTCCTTGAAATTTTGTAGAGTCCTTTGGATTTTCTTTGCAGACAATCAGAGATAGGTTTATTTACTCCTTTCCAATATGAATAAACTTTATTATTATTATTATTATTATTGCCTCATTGCTGGGACAGGAAATTCCATACTAGTAGAATAAGAGTGGTGAAAACAGACATGCTGATCTTGCTCCTAATATAAGGGGGAAATCCTTCAGCCATTCACTGCTTAAGTACATTAGCTGCAGGTTTCTTTAGATGCACTGTGTCAAGTTGAGACAATTTTCCTTTATTGTTAATGTTTCAGTCTTTTTTTTTTTTTTTTTTTTTAATCATGAATAGGTCTTCCCAGAGTTTAAAAAAAGGAGAGTGGAGCAGGATAAAATCAAGATGTTTATAAGGGAAACACAAGAAATTCTTGTGGTGTTGGGACTTTTTAGTTTCTTGACTGTGGTAGAACCTACAAAGGCTATAAAATCATATGGAACTTAATACATGTACAAACATAAATGAATCTAAGTAAAACTGGGGGAATCTAAAAAATAAAAGATGTGTTGATTGAGTCAGGTCAATATCCTGTTTGCAGTGTTACAACATAGTTATGCCAAGTGTTACCAGTGGGTAAAAATGGGCAACACATACAGGAATTTCTCAGAAATATTTGTTATAACACAAATATTTGTGTAAATCTGTAATGATTTTAATATACTTTTAATTAAAACACAGGAGTTCTTAGCTATGGTTTGAAAGAACTTTGATCTTTTGCAAAAGAATCACCATGGGAATTAAATATAAATGTGCATATGCCTTATGTGTTTTATTTAGATTCAGTTGCTATATTAATTAAAGTGCAAATTTTTTTTTTAAAGATTTATTTTATTGATTTTTGACATAGAGAAACAGAGACAGAGAGAGACAGAGAGAAGGGGGAGGGCCCAGAGCAGTCTCCACAGTTGACATTAGTTTTCCATATAATTTCACTCCTCAGGTGGGCACAGGGCTGCGCAGGGCAGGAACTGGGCCAGGAGCCTCCCATGTAGGCCCCAGCAAGAACTGAACTTGGGGAACACCCCAGTTCAGCATGTGGGTCTGCCTGGGCCAGGGTCTCACCCCGGCAAGAACTGAACCTGGGGCACACCCCAGCTCAGCATGGGGGTCCGCATGGGCCAGGGCCGGGATTCGATCCTCGGTCCTCGAGGCTTCAAAGTGAGCGCTTTACCCGCTGAGCCATCCCAGCTTTCCCCAAATTTTTTTAATATAGAGATTTAAATTATCTTAATAGGACAATGTTTGTTCAGCAATTAAAATTTTGTGTCTACTCCTAATGTTTAATATAATTAACCATTAAATAGGTATTCATATGGATAATTCAGCCTTATCTAACAGCTTATGTTAGATGTATTCATGTACATTGGAACTAAGTGAAGAATAAAACTCAGCAGGTACAGTATTGCATAAGTATATGGTTATTTTGTGAGTTTCTGCCATTGAGACTGGTTACTATGATTACTACAATATAGTACGAGAGTTGAGATATTTCCTCCTAATACATACATCTTTTGGTAATTAAACTTTCAAATACACATCAACTAATTTATAAAACCAATTACAATTTATAAAAAATAAAAAAAAGGAGAGGCCTCCATCTAAACACCTTCACCTCTTTCTAGGAAAAGTAAAACACAATTTCAACATTTTTGTGAAAGAACCTCAGAGCAAGAACATATTATAGTTAGACACACCTCTCAAATCAGTTATTCACTGATGACTAATGCTGAGAAGAAATACTAGACCTATTATTTTCTGGAAAAGAGGAATTAGATTATTGTTGATTTATGAGCTTTGCCTAGTTAATTTGGAGAAACTAAGTTACATAGCTTACTCTACTGCTTCAATTGCTGGTAATTTACCATAACTTTGACTTGATTCACGTATTATAATTCCAGTTTTTGCAAAAACCTGTAGTTTAATCTGGAAAAGTTTTTATACACAAATAATATGAAATCTAGAATGTACTAAACAATGAGGTCACAAAAGCTATCATTGTCCATGGGCGGTATATGGAAATAAATAATTTTTATTGAGAATAAGGTATTTTTTACTAATATATAAGGGCTGTCCAGAAAGCATCTGGCCATGTAATATGAAAAGTAGAGGCAGCTATGGTGGATTTTTACTGGAAATCTCTTGAATGCTTTTTCTCCCATAACTATATACTGAAACAAATCATTTAAAAACTCACTGGTAATATTAAGTAAAAACTAGACTTTGGTAGACAATATCATCCCAGGATAACAAAACATTTGCTGAAGTGATTAAAGCTTCTATTAATGTAATACTCATGAGCATGGATTGGAAGGAAGGATAGAAAGAAGGAAGGAAGGAAGGAAGGAAGGAAGGAAGGAAGGAAGGAAGGAAGGAAGGAAGGAAAGAAGGAAGGAAGGAAGGAAAAAGTCATGCATACAATTACATGTCTTTGCCAAAACGTTTTAAAAGTCTCAAACAGGGGAAGCCGGGATGGCTCAGTGGGTTAAGTGCTCACTTTGCATTGCCGGGGACCAAGGATCGAATCCCGGCCCCGGCCGGGCCGTCCCAGTTCAGTTCTCTCTCTGTCTTTGTATCTCTCTCTCTCTCTCTCTCTCTCTCTCTCTCTCTCTCTCTCTCTCTCTCTGTCAAAAAACAATTAAAAATAAATAAATAAATAAATAAAGTCTCAAATAATTCAGAATGTTACTAAAAAAGAATCATTTTTATGGTAAGAGAATATCAAAAGACCTCTGCATGAATATAGTCACATTGAACAATCTTTGTAGAGGGCATTTCTATTTCTCAATGGACAGTTCAAGCTTTTGGAGTCATTGGAATATTATTAATTTTATATTTTTATATGAAACAGGAAAGATAATGTGTGGCATATGAAGTGTAGGACATGTAGCATATATAACACACTGTTTGAGAGAAAGTGAAAGAGAGAGAGAGAGAGAAGCAAGGAAGGGCCCAGAGCAGTCTCCATAGTTGAACACCATTACTTTTAACATATTTTCATTCCACACATGTGGATGTGTGCAGAATGGGTTGGAATCGATCTGAGGGCCTATTGCATGTGAGGCTAAAAACTTCCCCACCATCCTATCTGTTAATTACCAGTTGCGCCTCAGTTCAGCATGTGGGTTTTGCACAGGCCAGGGCAGGGATTTTGAGAAATCGCACAGGTAAAGTTTCTTGATCAAAATGAAATTAAATTATAAATTTATAATAAAAACATATCTTGAAAACTCCACATTCCTGGGAACTAACACACTTCTAAATAATCCCGAGTTGAGAAATAAACCATTAAACAAATAAGAGCATATTTCTAACTGGATGATAAGCTATAAAACAAAATGTGTGGGAAGCAGCTAAAGCAATTACTAAACCTATATCATTGTATTTTGATGGAAAAAAAATTGAAAATCAATGACCTAAGCATTCAGCTTTAAGAAACTAAAATAAAGAATAAATTAAAAAATATAATTAAAACTAATTTTATTATTTTAGGAAATAATAAAAGTAAAAATAAAAAATTAATAAAATAGTAAATTGACTAATAAAATCAATAAAAATTAACTCCAAATATTGGTTCTTGAAATCATTGATATAATTGATAAACCATAAGACAAATTACAAATATTGAGACTAAATTATGGTACAACATTGCAGACCATATTGACAAAAATATGATCAAGGAATTTTGTAGCAATTCTGTATATACTACCAGTGTAAACAGAGATAATTACATTAAAAATATTTTTTAGATAAAATAGACAGTATTTGTTTATAACTAAGTCACAAGGCTGTCTGGTTATAAAAGAATATTTAAAAATCTGTTGGAGAAATAAGATCAAAGATTGCAGATTTAATGCCATCTCACAAATTGTGCCTCTCATCTTTCTTCTTTGTACATAGAGATTTGTTTGGTTCACAAACAGTATTAACTTTTCATGGGAGTTTAGTTCAAAAAAGTCCTGATAGTCTAGCAGATACACATCTGGTTCCTTATATGCAGCTTATGTTTACAATATGTCTATTGAAGTATTTTATCTATCTTTTCATTAAATATGGTATTATCTAATTGTTTAAATTATTTATTTTGTCAAAGGTAGCCTTTGGTAAACTATGTGGCAATCATGATGTTTAATCTAATTGAATTTTCTGCTTTATCAAGTAAATTCTGAATCATGGGCTCCTCTTCAATCTAATTGTTATTGATTGTAATCGGTAAGTTATTTTAATTTTGTACCACTGACAGAATAATAATGAGACAAACCTTACTCCTTCTGTGCTTTCTCTTTCTCCATCAAAAAATTGAAAATGAGATGGAGAAGTCCAGTCCCTCCCCCTCTCTGAAAATTCAATTAGGCCAATAGAGGATAAACATTCTATATTTATACTGTGAATATATACAAAGATGTTTCTGAATAGTCAAGAGAATAGAAGGGTTTTATGGTGTACAAAAAGATATACCAGAAGAAGCACAAAATTGAAGTTCTAATTAGATATTTTTCTGCATCAATAAATGGGGGGCGGGGGGGAAGCACTTTCCCTGTGGCCATAACCTCCATGCCAGATGTGCATCTTACTCTTCAACTTTGAGGCATTTCTCATACGCAAATTAATTTTGTAGGCTTTAAATGTGACACCAGGGGAAGCCGGGATGGCTCAGTGGGTTAAGCGCTCACTTTGCAGCACTGGGGACCGGGGATCGAGTCCGGGCCCCGGCCCGTGCAGACCCACATGCTGAGCTGGGGAGCTCCCCCAGTTCAGTTCTCTCTCTGTTTCTGTCTCTGTATCTCTTTCTCTCTCTCTCTCTCTCTCTCTCTCTCTGTCAAAATAAATAAGTAAATAAAAATATAATTCCTAAATGTGACACCTTAGCCATTTCTCATGGAACACTACCCTCCCTCCTTCCTTGAGAAATAAACTGTATTTTCATAAGATACTCGAACTGGGTTACTTAAACATGAACAAATGTAAATGGAGTCTTTCGAGTTGATACCTGCAAAGTTCCTTTACTTCAGGGGTCACCAGACCCTGGGCCACCAGTTGGTATTGGGGCCATGGCCTGTTAGGAACCAGGCCTCACAGCAGGAGGTGAGAGAGCATAGCTACACCTGTATTTGTAGCCTCTCCTTATCACTAATAATATCGCCTGAGCTCCGCCTCCTGTCAAATCAGCTGCAGCATTAGATTTTTTTTTATTATTAATTGTTAAATTTATCGGGGAGACATAAGATTCTCATAGGAACACAAACCCTATTGTGAACTGTGCATGTGAGGGATCTAGGTTGCACACTGCTTGTGAGAATCTAATGCCTGGTGATGGAAGGTGGAGCTGAGGAGGTGACGCTAGCACTCAGAATTGGCTGCAAATAGTTATTAACATTAGCAGAGAGGTTTGACTGCACAGAGACCATAACAAATCAATTCCTTCCAGACTCATATAAAAACCCTATAAGAGAGTGAAAAGTGACAATTAAGCTGTATCTGGTGCTTGAATCATCCTGAAACCATCTCCCAATCCCCAGTTTGTGGAAAAATGGTCTTCCACAAAGTCAGTCCCAAGGTCCAAAATGTTGGGGACTGTTGCATTACATGGTTGATAACTCATGAAATGTCCATAGTTACAAGGAAAAGAAAGAAGCTGGAAAAAAAAAAAGAGCCAAAAGAAACAACAAAATTTAAGGGGACGTTTAGATAATCAAATATCTCACACAATGCAAGCATTTATATAAAAATTAGTATTGAAAAAGATAGAAATTTTTGAGATCTAAATACTAGCTTGAAAACATTCTGTCTATATCTCACTCAACAGATCTATCAGGTCTAACTGCCATTTCTCCCTTTGAAACTTAGTTGATAGTTTCATCCCCAAGAGAAGAACTGGTTCAACAAATCATATCTTATAATTTTGTTCAAGATTGGAGATTATACCAGAAAAAAATAAGTAGAGAAGACAGCCCTCATAATAGTGTTAAAACATGTTGCATGTACAATTTAAAAAGCAAAACAAAATAAAAAAACATAATTCAATCTTATACCTATCAAATAATACTTGTTGCATGAGCACATTTTTAATATTTCTCAAATGGAAAAATAGACCACCTCCCCTTCTAACCATAAATTAGGCTGAGAAGCACTTGGCTTTTTTCTTCATGTATTTACATATTCTCTCTCTCTCTCTCTCTCTCTCTCTCTCTCTCTCTCTAAACACACACACACAAGTGACTACAAAGCATAAGTCACTTATATCTTTAAAAAAATACTAGCTGGCTACAGTATTTCTTTTATGCTTTGCATGCAGCAGTGATTCAGCAAGTATTCCATGCCCCCTTTATTTATTGTTTACCTCTGTGATTGTGACAACTATGAAAATGCAGATTTCCTGGTTCAAGGAGCATAGTTGAATGATGGCCAGCATTGTGTCCCCTCAGCATCTCCCACCACATTAATGAAACAGGCACACTACAATCATGAAAACAGAAGTGACAACATTAAAAATGGTGGAGCAGAAAAATAGAAGTGTGGCTTCCTTATCTCATCTTTGCACAGAGGTACTAGCTGTAGTCTGCCTAATTTCAGACATTCTGTTACGTAATGGGAAAAAAAATCAGGTTAGAAGTTTTGTTTTGTTTTGTTTTGTTTTTAATGGTTAAAACTCACACGTGTTAGAATGGCTGTTATCAACAAGATAAGTAATTACAAGTGTCAAAGGGTTGTAGAGAAGAAGGAATCCTCGTATACAAGTGGTGAGAATGGTAATTTGTATAGCCATCATGAAAAATAGTATTAAGATTCCTCAAAATATTAAGAATAGAACTACCATATGACCAAGCAATCTCTCTTTGGGATATCTACTCAAAAAATCTGAAAACATTTCTACATAAAGATATATGTATCCCTATGTTCACTGCAGCATTATTCGTGGTGGCCAAGATGTGGAAAAAAACAAAGTTTCTTTTAATTCCATAAAGAGAATGTGGTACATATATACACCTGAATGTTACTCAGCCATAAGAAAAGATGCAATATTACCATTTGTGACAACATGGTTGGATTTTGAGATTATCATGCTAAACAAAATAAGTCAGAAATTGTCAAGAACCATATGACTTTACACATATGTGTAATATAAAACTGAAAGCAATAAATGACTAAGAAACAAATACATAAAAATTATAATCACAGATAACAGTTTAATGGTTTCCTGAGGATAAAGGAAGAGGGGGTTGGTAGAAGATGGTAATGGAGGTCAAATATATAGTGATAGAAGCAGAACTGACTCTGGATGGTGAACACACAATGCAATATATAGATGATGTATTATACAATTGTACACTTGAAACACATAATTTTACTAACCTATGTCACCTCCATTACGTAAGTTACTGCAAATTAAAAAGAAGAAGAGATACCAGAGAACCCTCTCCCTTCCCTATCCCTCCCTCTTCTTCTCCCTTGTTCTCTCCACCCATAGGTACATAATGGGAAAAGACCACATCAGGACATACTGATCAGGCCATCTGCAAACCAGGAAGACAGCCTTTAGAAACCAAATTGGCCAGAACCTGATTTTGTTATTCGAGCCCTCAAAACTGTGAGAAAATAAATTTTTGTTGTTTAATTCATCCTTTTTTGATATTTATTGTGGTAGCTTGAGCAGACAGATAATATAACTATACCAATAAAAATCTGTGTATCTGCTTCTCCTGACTACATTTTTTTTCTGGTTAATGGGTTACAGTTATCGTTTTCCTCTATATTCTATAATTATTAGTATATTGAGAACATAGTAAACATTTTTTTTTTCTGCATAGAATCTGAGCCATTTCCTCTGTCTGGAATTAGGGTGAGAAATTGATCATCTGGAATCCTAATGTCTTAAATTCAAGTTGATCTAAGAGTTGAATTATGGTTTTAATTAGTTTGAGTACAACTAATTACTGCAAACTCAATCTACTATATTGGTGCTGTTGCTGCTACCTTTTTCATCATGTCATAAGTGACCTGGGCTTTAGATTCAGGTGTTTATCATTTACTGGTTCTCATCTGTATACAATTTCATCAGGAGCTCACATTTTAAGCCCTTTTAAAATATGTGTAACTGACTATGTGACTTCTGTCTCCGTTTTAGCTGTTTCAATGGCAAAATCAAAGGTGTGAAGAGGACAATTGTGATTCAAGCAATTTGTTTTCTATTTGAGCATTTCTGTATTACACTCACCCTCACTTACCCTGTCATTAATACTTGATTAGATTCTCCTCCTTCCTAGAATGCCTGCCACTTTGACAAGGTCACCAGTTTTCAACTTATATCTAGACTATATGCCTGTCCCAGGAGTGGAAGCTACAGTGACTCTATGCTCATTTATGGCCATTCATGTCTGTTATATCTTAAAATACAAATTTTATTATCTTACATGAATTATAAACATTACCAAAAAATACTCAGAAAGATGTTTAAGAGAAAGTTCTAAACCACGAGGCCCATATTATGTAAAGAATAGGCAAGGAGAAGACAAACAGAAGTTAGAAAATATCTGCAAATAAAAAATGTTTGGTGAACCCCAAAAGAAAAGTTGAGTAGTGGGGTTAAATTTCCAACTATAGTTGATTCAAGAGTGATGGTAAAGTCAGAACTTCATGTACAACACTGCTAAACAGCATATGCTTGATAAACAAATCATAAAATTAACTATTCTATGCATAATTGCTCTGTTTTTAGTTCTCCTATGGACTATGCAACTTTCAGGGAGTCTTGCTAAATGACTAATAAGACCTCACATTAGCCTTTATAGCAGTTATCCAGGGGTTTATGGGTTGGCTTACCATGAGGGATTTGGCTTACCATGAGGGATTTAATCAAGCAGGAAGAGGATGTCTACATTGGACAAATCAGCTTCTATCTGCCAAGGAATTTAAATTTAAAAGAAAGTCAAAGTTGATGGCATGCATAAAAATCTGGGAAGACAAACAAATAGAAATGATTGGTAACTCGAAAGCCTTTGATGAACCTGAATTGTAAATAGGTCATATTTAAGATTAAGCAGGGTCTATAATAATTCAAAATATAGAAGAAAAAGAGAGATTTGGAGAGTACTCAAATTATTGCTTACACATATTATTCAAAATATTTTTATAAATGACTAATAACTTACCAGGGCAGAACCTCAAATTAAATGAGTGCAAGCAAAAGGAGAGGTGATTTATTCATTCATTTTCTGAAACATCAAAGTTTTTGTGAAAATGAAACAAACAAAAAAAGAACAGAACTGGTAAATTAAAAAGAAGTTTATTTTGAAATGTTATTATTACTTTTTTTTGTAATGAGAAAGAAGTTTTATTTCTACTTACCATGAACTATTTAGAATCATCAAAGCTGGGAAACTTGACATAGTTCAAAAGAGTCGTTTAAATTTTAAAGGTGAAGAAAATAACTCTTGGATATCTACATTATACTCGATGCATTGAAATTACTCATGCAACCTTCTTGCCTGGTTAAGCCTTACTTTAGAAGATTATTGACAGTACTGTGTTTTATAGGTTGCAGTCACTGTTGCTATTGTGTAGAACTATAATAGTTTGCCTGAACAAAGATATTTGTTATAAATTTCAATTGCTTTCCACTGGTTTCCTACCTTTCTTATTCTGTAATATGTATGTATATTAATTATTATCAAATGTTATTAAAATAGGTAAGACAAAAAATTTAGTTTCTCTGGTATATAAGTAAAAGTGTGTGTGTATAAAATCTGGACCTCACACAAGTATTTTCTCATTCATATTCATTAAATATTGTCTCTTTAATTTTCATGAATTTCACTTATTTGAATGTTACATGTTTATTTTATAGATAACAATTAATTTAGATTTTTAAGCATGTCACAGGAAGGAGTAACTTGAAATACCAATATTTATTTCTACTTCTATACATACATTTTTGTTTTTGATTATATTTTCTATATTTATTATTTTTAACAGATTACTCAATAATTCTCATAGCTCCTCATGCTGGCTCTATCTGTACTAAATTACCTAATATTTGCCTTTAAAATGTAGTTACTTTTATTACTAATAATTTATTCATTTAATTGTCTCAGGGATTCATTACAGAGATATTTGAAATCAACTGTGACAGAAAGATTGTCAATTAGTTTCACTGGTTACTATACATGAATAGTTGAATTTATTTTACAAATGACTGTTAAAATAACATCTCCAATTAGGAAAGGTTATCAGAGAGTAACTCAAAACAACCGTGTTATAAACAAAGGAGAAGATGTTTATTGTCCAAGTGAATCAGAGACAGAGCAGAATTACAGATTATGGTAAAATGTTTAATAATTTCAGAACACTCAAAGAAAGAGCAAGGAGTATTTAAAAATAAGCTTATTGTATTATGATCCTATTCTGTCAGTAAAACTGTGTTCAATAACTCCTTTCCTTAGAGTGCTTTTGTGCAACTACTTTGATCTTCTCTTTCTGAATTATCGTAGGTCTTTGTTTTTTGATCAATTTATTTTCAATATTATGGTATAGTTTGGAGCTTGTTCTAGAAATGCCCATTCAAATAGAGATAACATATTTTATTTGTCTGACATGAACTCTGTTTTAAGGTAAAGATTCACAAATACACAAAGATGGTAGCACAAGAGTAAAAAAATTAAGGTTCTGCCACTTGTTTTGCTTTTATTTTCCAGGAGATACTCCATTCTCTACCAATAACTAAGCGCATACTTCTTATTATGCTATGTTCCACTCAAAACCACAATTTTTATATGTGACTAATAACTCATTATTTACAACTCTAGATTCTTATACACAATATTACAGAGTGGGAACTCTCATCTCTCGGATGTTCTGAGTTTGAAACTTGTCTTTGACACTAGCTGTGAGACTTGAACAAGTTTTCTTGTTTGAAAATGTATGAAAGCAAAATACAAGGACTCTCCTGAAAGTATCCAGCCAAGTAATTGTTCTCACTATATTGACAATGGCTGGATTTTTTTCTGGACAGATCTCATATATCTGGAGTTTTCTGTAATAAACAACAGAGTATATGTACAACATGCAGAAAACTACTGGAACACAAAATATACCCTCAATCTAATATTTTTAAGTATCACTGCAACAGATGGGTCAGGGAGAAAGGGAGACAGGTAAAGAAACTGTCAGAAAACATATTCGTGTTGTTTAATGCACTATATGTGTGGCAATTTCTTATGGTAACAATAGAATTCTAATGCAGTAATTATTTGAAAGCTTATTGCCCAGTTTACAAAGAATTCAATTTTTAATGTGATTATGTATACACACACACACACACACACATATGCACATATACACATATATGTCTATAAAAACGTATGTATATAAGGGTGTCCCAAAATTCACGCAAGCTTTGAATTTTGCATCATTTGTGCGATGAAGTGTTGCCAACAACAAAAAAGACAGCATGACAGCTGACAGTTCAGGGTTATTAAAAATGGAGTGCTACATGAAAGAACGACACATTTTCATTGTTGAGCAATGAAAATTTACAATTTTTAATTATAAACCTGAGTTTTCTATTAAAATTACATCTTGTGTGAATTTTGGGACACCCTTATATATAATGTCACATGTTTATTTACTGTCAATGAAATTTTGCAGGACAACTGATTTCCCCATGAACAAAAAAAACACATATTTTTAATCCTGCATTGCACTAGAAATGTATGTTTTCTCCTCTTGTTTACATATTCTGTTCAGTAAATAGGATGAAAAGGAACAGCACAAGGTCGAGAACTAACCAAACAAGCAACCCATCTTTTAAGACACAGTAATTAGACCAATCAGAATTTTCTCTATTTACCACTAAGCAGTAATGATATTTTTGTGAACTTGTCAGTTATATGACTGTAACAATTCCTTCCTCAACTTAAGGGAGACAGAGTTGGATTTCTACTATTTGCAACTGAAAGATTCTGATAAATTCATCTTTCAATTAAAGCTAGTATAGTCTATAATTTTACTTTGCCATAAACTCAGACTTATGGCATAGTAAAATCATAGACTGCATTAGTGTTCACCCATCTGTTTTGTTTCCGTTTCCGTCATAGGTTAAATAAGTATTATCAAAGTCTATAGTGTGGTTTGATGTCTTTAAAAGTAGAAATTGCAGATTCATTACTATTAACAGATTCAACTACTGAAAGTTATGTTATGTGTTTAAAATAGTAGGAGAAAGTTTCCATTGTAAGATCTAATGATAAATGAAATGAAGTAAATATTACTTGCAAGGGCATAGGAAGAAATAAATGTAAAGGAACCTAACATTCATTTTTAAATTCATTTATAAATAGCCAAATAGCACATAAAGCAGAGAAGCCAACAAGTTAACACAGCAATAAAAACACATCATGATAAATACTGAGAAACATCAAGAATAGCAAGATAAGAGCTCCACTCTAAAGATTAAGTGAATATTTAGGAAATATGGGGCAGTGATCATTCAAGAGTCAGATTCTCTTAATATTTATTGAGTATCTGATTCACTAATAAATAAGTTCATGCAACAGAAAGGTATGGTGTTTGTTATTAATGCAATTTTACAAATGATAAATTAAAAGCTTATTGAGATTTGAAAACACAACCAAATTATACAGCTGGTAGTAAAAATCCCTAAAATATAAAACCCAGACCTTTACCCTAAGTTTATAGTAATTTTATTACAATATGTCATTTCCATATTATTTTCTTTTTATCTTACTTGAGTAGGCTGAAAGGAGTTTCAAATCTTAATAGGCTTAATACAGATTCTTCCAATATGACTAAAAAACATCTTTATTACATTAATTAATATCTATGATGTTTTGATTTATGATTATACTCAGAAACTCAGAAGTACTTTTAAAGAAATTCTTAGCTTTGAATCCAAATATTTAATATCCAAATAATTTGCTTCTTATGCCTTATATATGTATGCACATAAATTTGTTTACATGAGGACTTATATATATAATATTTTGTAAAGTTTTCTCTTCTATTTTCTGTTCTTCATTTAAAAAATATTTTTGTGTTTTTAAATCACTGAAATAATGGGGAAGAATTTTAAGCTCAAGACCATGTTCAAACACTTTAGCTAAATTAATATAATAAAGCTAAGAGATTATTTCTTACCAGGTCAATAATTTGTGAACTAGGAAGGATTCATTGTATTTACAATTCTTTTCAGCTACACGTAGCACAAGCAATACTAATTATATTTTCATTAACCTTTGAGTCTAGATCAGTTCTAATTATTTAATTTTATTATGTATTAATCCATAGCTTTATTATTAAATAAAGTGTAAGCAAAAATAGGGTCAAAATGGGGAAGCCGGGATAGCTCAGTGGGTTAAGCACTCACTTTGCAGCCCTGGGGACCGAGGATCAAATCCCGGCCCTGGCCTGTGTGGACCCATATGCTGAACTGGGGAGTGCCCGCAGTTCGGTTCTCAACGAGGTGAAACCCTGGTGCAGTTCCTGCCCTGTGCAGCCCCGCGCCTACCTGTGGAAAGAAACTATGTGGAAAAAACCAATGATGTGCAAATATGGAGATTGTTCTGTGCCCTCCCCCTTCTCTCTGTATCTCTCTCTCTCTCTGTAAAAAACAATAAAAATAAATCTTGAAAAAAGAAAAGACCATCAGAGTGCTGACAATTAGGTTCACATTTTAAAAACATATTAAAATATGATTGTAGAAGAATTCCTTGTATACATCACAATACAGCATTCAAAGAATGGTCCTGGTTTGAAAGTACCTGTTCTTGTCCCAGCATAAAAACACAAGGGAAAGGAAGTCCAAATTATTTTTCCTGACATTAAAACTCTAAAGCTTTAGGAAATTACTTTATTACTTAGTACTGTATGTTCTAATCAAGCATAAAGAAGGAAAGTGAATATTATCAAAGGACCCATAAAAAGAGTTTATAATGTTTCAAATCAGACAACATAAAAAAGGACATATTCAAATTAGAAGCACTATTATAAAGTGTGATTCTATAAGGAATCTCCATAACGGTCTTAATAATGTGATTAAAAAGACAAAGTAATAGCAATATACACAAGTACTAATTAGAACATTGAAACTATTACGCCTCATGTGGGAGACAAGTCATAAAATTCAAAGAATATTTGTAAGAAACACTATCAGACTGGCTTTTAAGTTTTTTAATGCCTGAGGCTGATTTTGTGAACTTGCAGTATGAATTAAAAATGTTTAAGAGAATTCAGCGGGCCTAATAATGTGTGCCTGTTTCAGAATCTTATTATAATGTTAAAACTATTTTAGAAAGCAACACTTTTTCCTTCACTAGGCTCAACGATACAGCTTATGCAAGTCTAAAAACAACCCAATTCTACAATATTCCAGACAATAAAACTGCACTAAAAAGAAAGAAAGAAAGAGGGAGAGGGAGAGAGAAAGAAAGAAATAAGGAAGGAAAATGTTATATATATCATTACTGTGCAGTCACGAGTTCTAGGGTGGCTAGAGGTGATACTAAATAGGAATGTTCCATAATTGGAATGAGGTTATCAGCTCAACATGTATATTTTAAATTATTTCTTTTTATTTAAATTGTATTGAAAGTTTCTAAGTTTATAAGATACAATGAAAGTTGAAAATATCATTTGACAAACTGGGATCTAAGGAACAATGAAAACAGAAAGTTAGGATTACTTGTAGTCTTATTTTCTAAAATGGGGCTATAACTCAAGCTATCTACTTTCTAGGAGTTCAAGAAAAATATTTTCAATAGTTTTACTAGTATTGGTTGCTGCACTGAAAAGAACTGATAATTACTTAAGCAGGTAAACTTTATTCTCCATACATCTTATGCCATTTTCTAGAAGATTCAAATTTCACATAGTAAAGGTTGTAAAAACATGGAGATAATGTAAACTGTATTAATTTCATTCTTGATTAAGCCAACATACTTATTATTGAAAAAGTTTTTTTAACCCTAAGATACTTATTATCACTATCCAGAACAGATGTACCTCAAAAGGTATTTCAAAAGTCTGAATAAATTATTCACAATTATCAGAAGAAGAAACAAACATGCTACTCAATAAACAACAAAATGTCAATAAAGAAATAGAAATTTGGGGAAGCCAGGATAGCTCAGTGGGTTAATTGCTCACTTTGCAGCACCAGGAACCGAGGAACGAATCCTGGCCCTGGCACGTGCGGACCCATATGCAGAACTGGGGAGTGCCCCCAGTTCAGTCCTCTCTCTGTCTCTGTATCTCTCTCTCTCTCTCTATCAAAAACAATAAAAAAATTAAGAAAAAAAGAAAAAGAAAGAAAGAGAAATTTATCTTGTATGTTTATGTAAAGATAAAATATATTTAACAGTAGTCTTAACAATATTTGTAATTATAGAAGAAATTTTACACAATAAAAGCTTCCAAACTAGGTCAATAAAGTAAAGGTTAAATGTAATTCATCACAAGCAGTATGTTTAAAAAAAATAATGAAGGTTAGACAGTAAGAATTCTACCAGCCTTGAGCAAGGTGGAGAAAAATAACGATATGACCCACATATACTTAAAGAGTGGACTTAATGGCCATCATGCAGACCTTTACATACTTTGTATTTCTAAACCAGGGAATAAATGAAAGTGATTTACATCCTTATCAACTAGTCTACATGGATGGTTAATAGCACAGCTATATGCATTAAAGTCTGTTCATTGGAGACAGGACTGATACATCACAAAATCTGAGGAGCCTGATAAAAAATTTTTTTCCTAGAAATAAAGACCACATATTATCATTCAAGTTTTATGACTTACTCAATGTCTCTCATCATATAAATTAGAATATTGAAAATACCAACAACATAGGGCCATTGTGATGATTAAGTGGTGCAGACATGAGTCTGAAAGGTAGTAAATGTATTACTAAGAGTTCGTAATAATAATGATGATGATCACAGCAACCATGGGTGTGGTGATGAAAATGGATTCAATAACCTAGAACAGAAAAGAAAGATTGCTACCAGAAATAAAAGTCTAAACACATTGTCAACATCAAACAGAAAAAAGATGGTTTATACACATGTAGATGATTGGTCTGCCATGGCATGGCGGTGACCTTACATGTTTCTATATAGGTCCAATTGACCAAGCTTGACTGCAGTCTTATTGATTTGGTGGACACCCCTGATTCTCCCAGAAACACGTAAAGATAGGTAG
>PVKE010016418.1:0-32026 GCA_004027555.1 Craseonycteris thonglongyai | reverse complement strand
CACACACACTCCACTTTCCCTGGTTCATAGCCCACTATTCCATCCTCAAAGCTCACAATGTCCAACTGAGTCCTTCCCATGCATCAAATGTTTGCGATCTACTCTCTGCCTCCTTGCTCCTGCCTCTTCCTCCACATCCATCTGAATCTTTACTTCTTTAATCTGAAGTCCCATGCGATTACATTGAGCCTTTGCCGAATACTCCAAGGCCATCTCCTTATTTTAAGGTGAGCTAATTTGTAACCTTCCTTTCACCTATAATGTTTCTTCACAGCCGTACCTAGATTAGTGTTTGAATAATCAGGGACTAGACATCTTGTGGAGATAGCTTTAGAATTCTACCTACTATATTTTTCGGTTCTCTGAATAATGCTAACACGAAGTCAGAGTTGACAAACATTTGTAGGCATGCATCCACTCTACGCCAAACACTCCCATCCCTCTACAAGAGCCACAGATATCTAGTACAGAGAAAAATAAAAACTTTCTCTGGGACTTCTGGTTTCAGGTCTGACATATGTATAACTTAAAAGTTGCATTCCATTCCTATTGCTCCTGTAACAAATTTCCACAGGTGTAGTAGCTTTTAACAACACAAATTTATCTTATATTTCTGGAGGTAACTGGTCCAAAATCAGTCTCACTGAGCTAAAGGAAAGTTATGTGGCTTATCTATTTGGTCCATAAATTTTTTACCTGGAAAAATAAAGCATGAATCAATAAATAATTTTACTTCTATTCAGGAAATTCTTATGAGGTTTTTTTTTTTTTTCTTCTCCCAAGCAAAGAGCTTATTTGTCAAACAATATTCCCCTAGACAATCGATTGCAAACCTGGCCAAATACCTTGTTCATGAAACAACATTTTACTTATCAAGATCCTCACCTCACTAGTCCATTAGTCTTAAATTATTATGTCACAGCTTCCCTCAAACTCAATTAACTTCTCTCTTTGAAAGGACTGTAACAATCTGCTCTACCTCAGACACCAACATTCCATAAATATCTTCCTCTGACCACCCACTCTGAGACATTGCAAAAACTGTTAAGACTCTCCTATCGCAATAGGACTAATAAGTTTACCTTTATTTGATTCATGTTATTTTGTTGCTATTTTGATGAAATCAGCAAGTAACAGTTTTTTTAATAACTTGACAACTTTCACCTACATTATACATTGCAAATGCATAAATATTTCATTTTGCTATTTAATGAAGAAATAGAATCTCAGAGAAGGCAAGTAATTTGAACCATCACACACAGGAGAGGTGTAGAGCTGGGTTCTAATCCATGTTTTGACTCGATTCTTGAAAGTATTAAGTCATCTTAATTCTCTTGTACAGATAAGCTTCTTTAAAAACCCAGCCACTTCTATGTGATAGAATAATTCATCCTTATCTCTCATTTTTACTGTCCTCTGAGCATGAGTCCTGTATTTTTAACTGCCTGCAGGACATTTCCACTTGAGTGCATGCATTTTCTTCACCTAACACCATTTAACTGACACCATTTAAACTAAACTCATCTATACCAAAAATGTAATTTTCTGGACTTCATTATTATACAGAAATTTGACAGTGGTTTTAAATATCTTAAGCATAAATTTCTTGTCTCCCTATTAACATTGTAAATGTCCTGAGGAAAAGGATCTCCTGTGATACTTCTCAATATCATGTTCCTTTCTGTCACTCACAGTGCAGTGTATGAAGTGTTCTGAAAAAGGGAGAGCAAGGGAGAGTATCTCAATTCAACGGTGAAAATTATTGGGCTATAAGTCATTTTAATTGCCATATTAAATTAGGTTCAGTGTGACCATTTAAACTTACAATTCAATTTGATTCAGTGGTCATGAGCTAAGCATCACCAGGGGTGCTCAGAAAAAAAGAAAAAACACGGGTGCATATAAGAAATAATTATTACACCCTGACCCCTAGGCAAGCTGCTCTTAGGTTGTGGTACCATAAAATGAGTCCTTGAGGTGGTACGAAGGAGCAGCAAAAAATGGGAGATGGAATGGTAGGAGCTTCTCTTTATTCTTTTTGCTCTCTCTCAATGGAAATAGTCTACAAAAGAGGGCCATTTCAATTTTCAAAGAGATTTTGGGAGGAAGCACATTTTGAAGAGAAAGCAGAGTCATGGAAAAGGCTGGAGGGATTGAGATTAGCAGTGCAGTCACAGGAAGAAACATCAGAAATAAAACCCCGAATAAATTGCTAAACTTTCTTTCCTAGAATCATCTCAGTAGCTTCCTATGGAGATGATCTCAGCAAAAAACAGTTGCCCCATTATTCCTTTTCTGAAAATTAGCAGCAACAAATACAATAAAAACCATGTAAAAGGAGTGTAATCTCAAACGCTACAGCTCTGCATCTGAGTCCAGCATTAGTGGTGAAGGCAATCATCTAATCAAATGTAGAATTTACTCCATGTGATAGCATCATGTATCAATATTATCAGGAATAAGTCATAATAATATAACATTCATTTTTATTCAATTATATTCAACAAAATCTTGATGAATGTTATGTTCTAGATATTCTACCACTAATGAGGATACACAAGGGGAGTTAATGCATAACCTATGCCATCAGGGAGATGCAATTTATTTGTAGCTATGTGCCTCTAGTACTATTCCTGAATTCTACATTTACTCATTCCATTGTCCATTCTACGGTCCTGGATGATTTCATACCTTGCCTCCTCTTCTCAAAGCTCACCCACAATTCTTACAGAAAATAATCTTGCTTATTTCACTGAGAAAACTGAGCAATCTGAAGAAAACTATCAAATGGTTGACCACCACATTAGCTATCTGCCCACAGGGTAAATACAGCAGTCTTAACAACCAGCGTTCACTGAGCACTACAAAATACTTAACCCCAGCCCTGAACTTTCCCCTGAACCCAGACTAATGTATCAGGAAGCCTACATACAACATCCACTTGGATATCTGAGAGGTATCTAAATATTAGTGTGTTTAAAAAAACACCCTTCTAATCACCATTGTAAAAAGAGG
Source organism: Craseonycteris thonglongyai (assembly GCA_004027555.1). Lineage (NCBI taxonomy): Eukaryota > Metazoa > Chordata > Mammalia > Chiroptera > Craseonycteridae > Craseonycteris > Craseonycteris thonglongyai. The sequence continues at coordinate 29,011 of PVKE010016418.1, read as the reverse complement.
GGGTGGGGATTTTATTTATTCAATTCCTAAGACTCTAAGCACTATCCCTAGCAGGTACTCTCTGTGTTACTGTATTTGTGTGATAACAATAAGGAGTTCAAGAATTCTAAATTGAAATGGCCTTCTTGGTTTTTAGAAAAATAAACACATCAATATAGGAAGTTAGGATGTGTTTTAGTTAGGAATTAGCTAGTATGATTTATACATCTTCTAATACATAGGTAGAAGTGAAGTTCATGAGCCCAGTTTGCATTCTTGCTCTAGGCCCATGATCTCAGATGCAACTCTTGTCTCTTTACCTCTGACTCTTACCTTTTCCCAATCTGCTCTGTTATCTGGACTCATGTGTTATGGGACATCATGTGTTATGGGATATTCTGAACTATTAACTAGTATTGTGTTTCATATATTTACTGTTCCCTTTCCCCCAATTCTTATTCATATAACAGCATTGTTAGTTTCCTTGAAAATCTGAAGATTTACAGTAATATATGCTATACATCAGGGGGCCGTAGACTGAGACTGGTCCATGGCCTGTTAGAAACTGGGTCGAACAACAGGAGATGAGCAATGGGCTAACAAATGAAGCTTCATCTGTATTTACCGTCGCATCCCATTGCTCTTATTACTACCTGGGCTCTACCTCCTGTAAGATCAGCAGCAGCATTAGACTGTTACAGGAGTGCAAATGCTACTGGGCAACACGGAGGAAGATTCCTTAAATTATCTTTCCATCCAGGCTATCAAGATAACTTTTAACAAGTTCCTCAGGAGGGAGAATATGTAATGAACTGAAATGTGAATAAAATAATTGCAATATTTGTAGGTAATGTAAAAAAATGTCAAGAACAAAGCTCTCTGAATTTTACATAGATTTTTGACAAATAACCATCTTCATTGCTGATTCATTTTTACAGAAATATTACCATAATTCTAGTTGCACTTCTGCATTAATAATCACAGAACACAGGTAAATGAAAAAGTCTTTCTAATAAGAAATGTGAATTGTAGAATGCAATGCATTTTAATGTAACACTCTTTTTTAGTGTTTTAATTATAGAACAGTTATTTAGTGTCAATCACACATAATTATAATTATGTAGTTAAACATGTATAGAGGTATTGTATAATAAACTTCTACACAATTGCATACATTTAATAAAATAAAAATAAAAATGAAATTATAAGCAAATGAACATTATTGAAACACATTATTAATGTAGCTGATAATGAATCCCTTGGCCACTAATAGTCTAGGTAAAACTACTTATTTTCTTTTATAAATGTGTTTATTGATGTGAATATAAGTTACATTTATAAGATCACAAAATATCTTTTAAAGTAAAAAGTATGGAGCTTACCAACTAAATCTTGTCAGCTTTCACTACATCTATAATTAGTAGCAGTAATTCTTGTCTTCTTTCTTTTTATTTACTGAAAGATTACTGATAAGCAGAAGATTAGGTCAGATTTTACCTGGCTCCTCTCACTTCAATGCTGTACAAAAGGCAGTCCTTGGAATACCTCAGTAAGAGATCACCTTCTCAGCCGAGGCCTGAGTTTTGAATTTTTTTGGCTGAAATGATCCCTTACAACCATATTCTGTAGACTGCTTTTTGTTCTCGGGGTCATAATGGTGGATCCAAGTTTCATCACCTATAATGATCTTCTTTAAGAAGTCCTCACTTTCTTTATTCGAACATTTCAAAAAAATTGGAGGAACTTTTTCTGTTGTTAAGAATTCAATAAGAGCATGCTTTTTGAACTGAATGTTTGAACACTCCTACATTTTTATATGCACTGGGTAAAAAATGTAGGCATCGGTGTGTACAAGGTCAAGAATGATGGAGGGGAGATACCCTGTGACTACACAGAACTGTATATGTGTAATGTAACAAAAAATATTACAGTGGAGGGAAAATTTATCAACCTGGACTCGTCATAACAAACCATATAAAATTAAGTGTGTAAATAACCACCATTTATTTTAATTGCTCATTCTTTACATCTAGAATTAAGACCAGACACAGAGGAAATGTCTTGTTTCTAAAAGCAAGATCCCAGTGGTTGGGAAAATCTGAATATCAAAGTGTCTGGAAGCTTCTTTACTCACACATCTAATACTTTTGTGGGAATGACCCAAAGGCTTGAATTAGCAAGGAATATTGAACAAAGCGTCTTTCTTTGAAGCTTGAACTTCTCCTAAAATGGAATTTTAGATTATGAGAAAATATATCTCAAGAGGGACTGACCATTCAGAGTAAAAGTGATCCAAGATAATCAGGTGGTAGTTGCATGTATAATATTTTCTTGTCTTTCTTTTTTGTTTAAGATTTATTTTTATTTTTTTTGATAGAGAGAGAGAGACAGACAGAGAGAGACAGAGAGAAAGAGGGAGGGCCCAGAACAGTCTCCATAGTTGACAACATTGGATTTCCATATAGTTTCACTCCACAGGTGGGAGCGGGGCTGCACAGGGCAGGAACTGGGCCGGGAGCCTTCCACATAGGTCCCGGCAAGAACTGAGCTGGGAGCAACACCCCAGTTCAGCATATGGGTCTGCCTGGGCCAAAACCAGGATTCAATTTCGGGCTCTAGGACTGCAAAGCAAGCGCTTAATGTGCTGAGCCATCCCAGCTTCTTCCACATTTTTTGTTTTGGATTTTATTTAAATTTACATGGGAAGTAAAATAGGCTTGGAGGGCAAGATCAAGAATTCCATTTTGATTATATTGAAAACTCACTATTTATTTGAAGGCTTTTATTCAGTTAAACAGAAAATGTTTTTGCTTTGTTTTGCTTTGCTTTTAAACATATACATTTTACAGGAGTTTTGTTAAATATTCATAGGATTGATTCAATTTCTTCCAGAGTATTTTATTGAGCACAGAACTGGAAGGAAAATCAACTAGTGAGTCCAGTGTCCCACCTGCTACAAAATAGTTATGAATTTAAATTGGTCATTAAAAATCAATTATTTCCTAGTTCTTCTGTTGCTATTGTTCAATGGGAAAAAATAAATTTTTACCATTCCTGTTTTCACATGATTATATAAGTATTAAATAATATACTTAAATGTTAAATACCATGAAGCCTAATCATGTCAAATATAATATTCATGATATTAATGATTTCTTCTATTTAAAAAAAAAAACTAAACTAAAATTTTGAATTGTGACCCAGGCAAAACTGAAGATTTGGTGAGTTTTTTCTTCTCATTTTCTAGTTAAAAAGGTAGACAAAAAAACAAACAAACAAAAAAGTCATTTAAAAGATAAGCTTTCAAACCAGCAAGACAAGGCTAACTTTGAATCCGGACCCTGACATATTCTATTTATGTGACCCTCAGTTTTTTACTTAACTTAGCTGCTCCTTTGATTGGCCATAAAAAAATTTAAAAAAAAAGAGAACATAATCTGCTCCAATTTGTGGCATGTTTAAACTCTATGACTAAGATATTACTCAGCATGTAGTAGATGCTCAATGAACTTACTATTTTTATTCATTACATGACATTGTGTAGGCTTAACATACTTTATTCATACTTCTTCCTTAATTATATGTTATTATTCTCATCTTAAATATTTTGCTGTCAATGTTTTAGAGCTTATAATGGACCTTTTCAGCTATTGGTAAGTCTGTCTTTGAGGATTTTGACTAACATTTAATGAAACTCAAATCAACATTGCAGTTCTTTGAGAAAAGTTTATTTTCCTGCTGTCTTTTCTTTCTATTTACCCATAATTGATCTTTCATTTTTGACAGCATGTTGGGAACACTGAGTGGCATTTGAAGGCACTTATGACAGCATCCTAAAGAGATTTACAGCACTTAACCTGTCACAGATTTGTCCTTAGAATTATAGAGTAGTAGGATATCTTTAGACTTCAAGTCTTATGCTTAGTTACGTTCAAAATATCTTGTAAAATTAGTTTCAATGTCAGAATACTAATGCCTGTGTCAGCTTTTTTAGAGCGCCAATGATATACAGCCACCTAACTTTGACTGGGGACGGTAAAATAGATGGAGTGGTTAGGTTTAGTCCTAAGTAACCTTTTATCCAATGACAGTAATTACTTATTTGAATCCCTAATTCATTTAAATTTGCTTGGACTTTCAAGTGACTACCCACATATTTTCCATTTTGACAGATAAAATTAAATGACTAATATGTAGAACAACCTACCTGATGTTATGGTGTGATTGACAGTTGAAAAATCAGAAAGCACTTTTAACTCTTCCAACTTTAGAAAGATAACTGTTTAATAAGGTCAATTTATATTTGATACTTTATTACACTATTCTCATAGAAACATATTCTATAGTAAAAATTCAGGATCCATGAATAAGTTACCAAGAGTTTCTTGAAAAATGTGGATATTTCTTGGGGATGCCAGGATGGCTCAGTCGGTTGAACACTCATCTTGCAACCCTGAGGTCCAAGTACGGAACCTCAGCCCCAGCCCATGAGGACCCATATGCCGAACTTGGTATGCCTCCAGTTGGGTTCTCACCAGGGCGAGCTGGCCCATTTCTTGCCCTGCACAGCCCCACACCCACCTGTGGAATGAAACTATGTAGAAAACCAATGACGTGCAACTATGGAGACTATTCTGGGCCCTCCTTCTCCCTGTCTCTCTCTCTCTCTCTCTCTCTGTCTATCCCTCTCTCTCTCTCTCTCTGTCAGAAACAATAAAAAATCTTTAAAAAGTATGTGGACATTTTCTATATACATGCACTTTGCTTGTGAAAAGTCCAAAATTTCCATCATATCTTCAAATTTGCCTGTGAGCACATATAGTTAAAGCCACTACTTTAAAGAATACAAGTGAAATAATCTAATAAGAATATTCTTTAGATGAAGCCGGGATGGTTCAGCAGATTAAGCACTCATTTTGCGGCCCTGGGGTCCAAGTCCCCAGTCCTGGCCTCAGACACTTATGCTGATCTGTTCTTATGAGGGCGAGCTCTCCATGTGTGAAAGACCCCTAGTTTAGCCCCCAGCTCACGGGGGTGTGCCTCCTATGTAGGAGGTCCCCAGCCCAGTTCCTGCCCTGCCCTGCATAGTTCCAGTCTACCTGTGTAGAACAAAACCCTGTCGAATACTGATGACAAACAACTGTGAAGACTGCTCTGGTCCCTCCCCCTCCTCTCTATTTCTGTCTCTCTGTCAAAATCAATAAAATAAATCTTAAGAAAAAAAAGAATATTCTGTATACTTATATTTCCCCCAAAATACCATTCCCTAACTTGTGTCACTTAAATTTGTCAACTATGTTTATTTACATGAAATCCTTTGAAATGGTTTGTTTTAAGTGGGCTTCTGGGCAGAAGCTATAAGTTATATTTTGCATTTGTATTTGTGTCATTTTTGCTGAAAGAGATATTAAATAATTGCTTCATTGGCCTCACTGTGGAGCATTTGGGAATTCCTGTGTTGTCTTTTAACACATTCTCTAAAATGTGGTTGGGCAGTCATATTTTCTCCCAGAGTCAATACTCAGAAGTCAGTATCTTTGTGAGCTTCACATTGATTGCTGTGGGAATGACTGTAACTTGTAAACTTCCTTATAGTCCCATTGAACTATTTGAAAACATTGCCCTGCCATTGGTGTGCTACCATTACATAAAATCTAGCTCCATATGACCTTGGAATTCTCTCATTAACTTCATCCCACTTACATTACTGTTAATTTTTTTCTAAGGTTATTAGTTCAAATTTTTATAATTTGGATACTCCCTATACAGAAGAGAAAACTCATGTCAGGTTCATTAAAAAGCAAATTAAATCAGATATGATGAAGTCTGCAATAAACCTGTTACTTCTATTTTGTAGTCATTAATGGCTAATATTTTTCCTAATTTTAAATCTAGGTGGTTTTTAGATGTTATCAGCTACAAGAATACTGCTTATTGTAAATGAAAATTATTGCAATCATCTGTAAGTTACGATTTCACTAGATCTTGGGTTTAGCTCAGGTATGTGCATGTTTAATAAACTTCTACTAATTATTCTCCTTTTACTTTTTTAAACACTGAAGTTTGAGAAAACTATTGTGTCCCAAAACTGAGAGATTGTCTTCTTTATGAGCACTGCAATCAGCATACATATTCAATAAACCTTGTAAAATCAAGGAATAAAACAAGGATAGGTTTTTGAATCTGAGGATCCTTGCGTTTGTATCTTTATAATTGACTATAATGCTATCAGTCTATTCTGCATGTTCCTTATTATTTGAATTTTTCTTTCATGGGTATTCTGCCTGATTATTAAGCATCAGAAGACATTAGAATTGGAAGGGACATTTACATTACAGTAAATAAATGTGTCATTTTATAGATAAAGACATTTTCTGGAAAATATATGCCTTTTATTCTAACAGTATATACTTATTTAAGAAAATTTAATTAAAAATCAGTTCTATGTAGTAATTTGTTCTTGTATTAGAGCTACTGATACTTATTTTAGTGCTCTTTCTGACATTTTTCAAAAGTATCTTATTGCTAAATACAAAATTCACAAAATGATAATATGTAAAATAAACTTGTACAAATACAAATAATTCAAGTATTCTCAGTGAAGAAAAATAAAAAGTTAAATAATTTCATGTATTTTTCAAATGTTAGTGCTCAGAGATAAAGAATATTTTCCAGATTTATTTATAGCCAGGTTATAGATAAAACCGTATTTGTATATCTATACTATAATTGTATATATATAAGCATAACATGTATAATTACACATAATTCTTCTACAACTTGTTTTATCCAACAATATATTATTAGTATTAAGCCACAATAAGAGTTCTAAAATCAAAACTATGTTGTTTACATCAGCATCTGGCATATAGAAATTATTAATAAATGTATACTGAATAAATAAACCAGTATATAAATGTGTTATCTGTCACTTCTTATAGCCCTATACTTCACTCTTGTGTATGCCTACTCAATTTTTAATTGATGGATAAAAGAAGCAACATTTAAATAAATTGGATAAGGAATAATTAGAACAGATGTTTAGTGCACATTTTTCTTAAAGAAAAATAATTTCTCTCTTTTCTTCTTATTAGAAAAAGGGAAAGAAAGAAAAAGGAATTGGAAATGAGAAATTATTTTATATCCTTAGTATATGTATTCAAATATATGGCAGCTTGTTTTATATTTTAGTTATCACAGTATAAAGCATAAGAAATCATAGTGTATTTGCTTGCTCACCAAGCATTTATTAGATATATACATCAAACATCTATCATATATGTGTGTGTTTTATATAATAATGTATATGATAACAAGATCTCTACTTAAAAGCATACATTTTTAATAAAATAATGTTGTATTCTAATATCGATTCTGCCATTTTCTAGTTGTATAATTTTGGGTCATATAAATAGTTGAGATGTTTTCTGCAAAACTCATGCAAAAATTAAAAGCATGGTGACTAAACAACTCATTTTATTGACTATTGTGGGGAAGGAACAGATTTTCCTCTATCCTCAAGATTCTTCTAGCTGGCCTAATAATCAAATAAACATGAGACAGATTAGCAAGAGAAAATAACCAAACTTAACACAGAGATATGTATGGAAACCTCAACTACATGAGTCAGAGATCCTACATGCACAAGAGATTTAGAGATAGAAAAAGGGACTGTGGTACAGAAGACACCCAGAGCCAGTGATAAGGGAATGTGCCATGGGGACTTCAGAGGTTTATTTCAGGATGATAAGAAGAATAAACCTTCAGTAAATAGAAGTTAACCCTGTCCTATAGATATGTCAAAAGAAGTTGTCTCACATAATCTCTTATTATGGACAAGGCCCTAATTCAATTTCATTCAGGTAGTCAAAGGAGGGTCAGAAATCTCCCTTGAGCTGGAGGCTAAAATTGCCTTTTGCTCAAAATAATCCACATACCACAGAAACATATGTTTGTGCACACGCACACACATGCACCCACACATACATGTACACACACATATACACACTAACATACAACCTTAATTTTGACTCGTAAAGCCAATTAAAATATAGCATTTTAACAAGAATGCCTGGATCTCTGGTAGCTTGTCAGGAAAATATAGTTTTTTTTGAAATTCAGGTTTATTACAAAGGCTTATTTTTCCCCCAGGAAATTGAATGAATACCATTTTCACAGAATTCAACCCTGGATGCGATATCTTGATTTCTATTTGAATTTATTTTTAAAAATTTCTGAGGCAAAAGTGTTCAAAGTCTTAAAATACACCTAAGGCAAAATGTATTTCTTAAAATTGGTAGTAGAACATGCTAGTATATAAACATAGATGAGGAAGGTTACAGATTTATTTTGTCTCTCAGTAGCACTCCGCTTAAATTTAAAAGTAATACAATAAAATCATTGAATATTTGAGAAACAAACAAACAACCACACAAAAAATCTATATAGATAAATATGACCATTCTGAAAAATTGCTATTAGAACAAGAAAAATTTAAGATTTTGATATTCATTTTGGGCCCAAAATATTTACCAGGTTAAGAAAGGTCTATTTAGACTACTCAGGCAGGCACTACATATTTTGGAGAAAAAAAAATGACAAAGAAAAAATGTGCAACAAATTACAAAATATTATATTTTCTTTAAATATACAATTAATGAATTCTGTAATGAACACAAACTATGTGCTAAGTACTGGAGGTACCAAATAAGTATTCTCAAACAACACTTATGTAATTTATAGAAACTAATTTTTTTATAAGACATTATAATAGTTTCATTATTCATAAGTAGTCAAATCATTAATCCATATAGGTCAGGTTAAATCAGTTGATATTTTTTTCTACACATTCTTCAGATTTTGAAAACAGATAAATAAACTAACAAATAGCAAGAAGAAAACTTACTTTAATTTTCAAATTTTAAAAACATATTTTTTAATTTTATTGTTAAATTTATCATGGTGACATTGGTTAGTAAAAATCACATAGATTCCAGGTGTATAATTCTACATTACATCACCTATGTGTTATAATACGTGTTCATCACCCAGAGTCAGCTTTCTTTCCATCACCATGTATTTAATGAACATGAGAAACTTCATGTTCGTTGTACTTGTTTCATACACTACACATGAACAGAAGAAAGAAGGGTCAAATTTGTTTCTACTTTTGACTGGTTTACTCTAGACACGATATAATAATATATATGGTTAAAATGTTTCAATATGTTTTAGAGACTGGAAGAGAAATTATATTATCAATCTGCATTATCATTTCACAATTGAGAAAACTAAAATACAATGAGTTTTAATGAGCTGTCTTGAGTACACACAATCTATTCAGTGGCAGACCTAGGATTAAAGCTCAACTTTTATGACCCCAAGTTAAAGTAGTGGTTTACTAACTAATATTTTGTTACAAAAAAAATAAAACAAAGGAAAACAGAAAAAGTATGTTCACTATCAGTGTTTCAGCAAAATGAATTATTAGCAAAAATATCTAAAGAGAAATAACTTCCATAATTTGGTTTATGCGTGATTCTCCATTATAAGTGATAGACTGATATATAAAAAAATATATCAATAACCTTCTTAGCCTGTTCTGGAAATAGTTGATATGTGTTTGCCAATCATGAAAACAAGAAGAGATGGCTAAGACAATTAATATGTAATGAGCAGGATAAGAAAACTTGAAAACAAAATAAGAAAGTAGGGGAAGCCGGGATGGCTCGGTGGGTTAGGCGCTCACTTTGCAGCCCCGGGGACCAAAGATTGAATCCCGGCCCCAGCCTGTGTGGACCCACATGCTGAACTGGGGAGTGCCCCCAGTTCAGTTCTCACCGGGGCGAGACCCCGGCCCAGTTCCTGCCCTGTGCAGCCCCACGCCCACCTGTGGAATGAAACCATGTGGAAAAACCGATGATGTGCAACTATGGAGACTGTTCTGGGCCCTCCCCCTTCTCTGTCTTTGACTGTATCTCTCTCTCTCTCTCTCTCTCTCTCTCTCTCTCTCTCTCTCTCTCTGTCAAAAACAATAAATAAATCTTTTAAAAAATAAATAAGGAAGTAATAATAGTTTATGTAAAATGTAAGAATATAGAAGGGCTGTCTGGAAAAATAAATCCATCCATAAATGCCTCTAGTTTTCATATTACATGGCTGGATACATTCTGGATAGCTCTTGTATATATAGCATGAACCTGAGGAAATTTTCTCTCAGTCTGAGATAAGAACATTTAAAAAATTAGATGTAACATAAAGATATAACAGAGATCTGGGTGGCAGGACCAATGGGGAGAGGGCAGATACAGATTATGGAAAAAGTACTTGTAACATCAGGAAGATAGCAGTGATGGTGGTAAGAAATAGTTCTAATTAAAACAGTAACAACTATAAAAATGAGAGATAAAAATTGTGAAGTTACCAGAAATGTAGTATGTTTCTAAAACTCCCCCCTTTCTGCATGGCTTTTATTTAAAGAGTAGTTAGTTTTCAAAGGTCTTGGGAGTTCATATCTCATCTAAGGGGGAGCCATATGTGATTGAGCCATCTGACAAATCTGGGAGATCTAAGACTGTATCTTAAAAATCTAGTACTGTTTCTTAAAGACAGAGGCCACCTAAGAAGTATGAACACTTCAGCAATATATTTAGTTGAACAGTCATAGATAGTTTTTTGTTTGTTTGTTTTGTAGCATGACATTTTTTCATGACATTTTATGGCATAAATTTTGCAAGGATTTTTTTTAAGTTATATTTTAATATATATATTTTTTGATCACCCTGTGATGTCTCTATTTTATATTTTGCTTGTTTCCCCAAGTGCTAGAACAGAATGGCAATGGTAGGAAGATATTAACAATGCCTATAACCCAAGAATCTAGCATGTCTAGGATGTTCAGGGTAAAAGACAATCAAAAAGGTTTAATGACAATGGCAGAATAGTGAGCATTGAGAAAAATTGGGAAGAAAAGCAAAATATAAGAACTTATTTTGAGACATTAGTGAGAAACTTTTAAGAGACATCTGATAGAGTTGGACACATGAGATTAAAAAAAAACAACCAGATGAGAGGACAGGACTGAGGTACAGGTTTATTTATTATGGGTTTAAAGGTCATTATTGATATCATTGGGTGGGGAGGGGTGAAATGCCTGAAGGAACAAACATACATGAGTTAAAGTTAATGCCAGGATCCTCAACACTAGGAGGTGAAAATGGAATGAATAATTAGCTATCTAGTCACAAGGCACTCACTTTTTACTAAACCTTGGACTCATACTGCACAAGGAAATTGTGTTGAAGAACCTTGGATTTAGAGACAGAGGTTGTAAATCGAATCCTTTTTTTTTTTCAGTCTTACTAAGTGCTGTTATTTGAGCAGGATTTGTAACTTCTTGGGTTTGAGTTTCCTCAATCGTACAGTGAAAATAATAACATCTGTCTTTCTGTAGTAACAAGTAATCTAAAAAGTAGGGTTGTGATTTGTGTAGGTGCTTAATCCAGAGTTACACAAATACAGCTTTTTGGTGTGGTTTAATTTTCCACTGATCTTGGAACTTTGAAACTATTGTACATAATAAGGTGGTTTGTGTCAGCAGTGAACTCCTTTCATTTCTTAGGTACTTTAGTAGACAAGGTTAGGAGCTGAAAAAGTGAAGACAATAGTCAATGCTCTCCTGTGTTCCTTGGGTGAGATGTAGTACAGTTCTTATAAATAGGAATTGGCACCTACCACACGTATAGAAATAATGGCTAAGAAAAGATAATTCACTTGAAGATGTGGAGTTTGGAACATTAGGTTAACTATTACACAATTTTGAGCCTTAAAATAACAGTCTGTCAATTAAAAAACAAATCTCCACATCTAAAAAGTAAATTAACATTTTTGAACAAATCTCTAAACACCCTGAATTTGGAAAAAGTTAATCAAACATCCCCATTTATAAGTAGGGCTTCCAGGTAATGAAATGCAATACCCTTAAAAGGGAAATTCATATCAAAGTTTCAACTAAATCTTATATTACAAAATTATAGTATTGTGTTTTTTAATAAAATGTGATTTCTTCAATATTTAGAATTCAATATATGCAAGAACTGAATGAAAAGGAATTTAATTGTTAGAAGGGCGATATGTGAGGGGGAATGAAAAGAATAAGGTATTTGACCTAAGCATTTTCCCACAATTTCAATAGATCTCTTCTGTTAGACTATCTTTCAGCCTTGAGGTGAGTTTTTTCTTATATATCATAAAATCTTTAATTAATCATTTGCTGGTGCATATAAAAATAAAAGGAATTACAATAGATTCAACTCTGAATTATCCATAGTTATGGAAAAGTACTTACACATAATTTAAAATTTATAATATGGAGGGAATCAGTATTTTCTGGCAATCAACTCAAATACAGAGACTCTCTCCAACACTTAATTGCCTATCCTATGCATATACTTTCAACTAATCATTGCTCTCTTTTTGTCCCAAGCTCATAACTGCCTTTAACTTCATTCCTACAGTTGGATTTCCAAAAATTAGAGTAGTTGGTAAAACAGTTCCAAAACTCATGATTCATCATCATCATCTGTGAAATCTTTTGGTCCATGTCTGAATATGTTACTGGTTTGTAAAGATGGCTTACTAAATGAAATGTGTATTTCTGTAGTTAGAAGTTTTAATACTCACTAGATCAATATTAACTATATTTAAAGAAAAGTTGCATTTCGAGGCCTTCAATCTCTCTTTCAGAACATTTTCTTTTCCCACATTATATTGCCCTTTGCTCACTTATGCTCTTATCACACACTTGCAAAATTTTGGCTGTTGGTGGATTTTCCTTCATTTTTAACAAAAAAGTCCTTGTTCACACTCTTGAGTACTAAAATATAAATAAAAAAATATAAAGAATTGAATCCTTACATATTTACTTAAAAACATGTAGTCTAGATGGCAGGCTATTTGATTAAAACATTTTTTTATTGTTAAATTTATTAGGGAGATATTGGTTGCTAAAGATTACATAGGTTCCAAACCCACATCTATTGCATATATATATAAAAGGTCAATCTATTTATGAGAATTTCAAAATGAGTTATTAGAGAAATTCTAGCTTTTTAAAAACTATATAATTTTTAGTTAAAGCTGAAAATTTCCAGATGTGTATTGCAGGCAATGGGACACTCACAATTTGAAGTGTGTTTATTTCCAAGCATTTTGGGCCTATAAACATTCACTGGAAATGGTAAATATAAACATGTGACAGAACTTATCTGATTGGAGTAAATCACATACTACCTCAGCCATCAACATCTTTTCTCCTTTCTTAATTTAAGGGAGCAGACAAATGAAAAAAAAATTGAAACTCGTTCTTCGGTAATTAGCCATGACTGGAGCAATTCAAAATCACAACTTAATGGCAATTTTGAATTGGTTTATATTACTTAAAGCAAAATGTTCTCAGTTAGATCTATCACCCACTAAATGAGACATATTAATAGATACTATATATTTTTAAAAAGCAAAGCTTAAATGAATACAAGATGCAGAAGATTGGTTCATCTTGCTGAGTGTAATTTTTACTGCCTGTTGGGAAAAGTATATTCTCAACCACCCCCCCTGCCCCCCCCCCACCAAAAAAGAAAGGTTTTTAGAAACCATACTCCAATTTCCAAGAAGAACTAGACCCAGTGGCCATTTTTCCACCTCTAATCAAAAACCATGTCTAACATATTGTCACCTCTCTCTGAAAGATTGCTATGAGTTCAAATATATAGCCCAATAAAAAGACCACAGTATATAAAGTACAAGGTAGTCTTCCCTTCATATTGAGACAACAAAGTTTTTATCTTTTTATATATCTGTGAAGTTCTTAACTCAGAAAATTTATAAGAGGCAATGTAATATATGATAGTCTTTTACCCATTTTTTCTATATAAAAATGTTAAATATTTTATTTAAATATTTCTGAATAAATCATACCATTCTCTGTCTATATATTATTATGAAGTAATATAGTATAGTTTATCTAAGAATCATAAAGAATACAAAGATATCTTCTTATAACAATAAAAAAAAAGAAATATACAATGGGGGATGCTGCAAAGGCTCAGCAGGTTGAATGCTCCTCTTGTAGTCTCAGGGTCCAACGACCGAATCTTGGACCCGGCCCACGCAGACTCATATGCTGAACTGGGGTTTGCCCCCAGTTCACGTCTCACTGGGGTGAGACTCTTATGTGGGAGGATCCTGGTTAAGGTCCCACCCCAATGGGGAGGCCCCTGACCAGTTCCTGCCCTGTGCAGTCCTGCCCCACCTGTGGAATGAAATTATGTAGAAAACTTATGATATGCAACTATGAAGACTGCTCCAGGCCCTCTACCTTTTCCCTGTCTCTGTCTTTCTCTCTCTCTGTCAAAAAAAAAGAGTGAAAATAAATCTTAAAAAAAAAAGAAATTTACAATGGAAAAAATTAAGGTTACTTATAATGGAAGAAATAAAATACAGGAGCCTTCTATAAAAACTAAGATTCTGTAAATAGTCATTGTTTTATAAATTTTACTCTAGAGCAATACAAGTATTTTATATAACTATTAAACAACATAAAACTAAAAGATTCAATGTAATGTAATCATGAGTAAAATGTAACAAATACATACAAATACCACAGTTGATCATATTCACACAGGTGAAAATCATGCCAAATAGATGTAAAATACAGTAATGTAACTATAAATTTGTAGTGAAAAAAGTAAGTATTGCAAATATACCGGTATTGTTTTTTTAAATTATATTGCTTGAAGTAAAGTTGACATTTTTATTCTGAGATGGCTGTGTGTTGGTTGTAAGGTATAAAAACTGAGTAGTTCTATAATGGTTTAATTTAATCATTACCAATGTCCTAGAGAAATTAGCTTTTTAGCATAGGTAAAGAAGACAAGGTAAAAAGGTTAAAGTTAAAAGCCCTATCATCTACATTTTAAATTGAAAATGCTACCATGAACTTCCTATGTACATTATCTCGGAAATCAGCCAACAACAACAATAATTGTGTAGCTCTTTTCACTAGAAAGACATAAAAACAATGGGCTATCCCGTAGGAACATTATCTCTACTGCTCAGATAGGACTTCCACAAAAATGAGTGAGGATATGAAAAGTGTCTTATTCTAGCTATGGACTATATAATACACAAGATGAGTCTGTGATATCCTAATACCAGGTAGCAAGGATGTTTTGAAACAGGCTAAGATGTCAAAAAGACACAAGATCCTAATAGAAAATCCTTCCATTGTACAGAGATGGCACATGGTTGACAACACAAACAGTAAATTCATCAAATATATTTATAACCATAAGTTAATTATATATTTTTAACTAATTTTTAAAGCTTGAGAAAAGAACTATGTTGACAGATGAGAAAAATCAAAAGAAGTCAAATAGAAAATAATGGAAATACATGTATAAATAAAATATTATACAAAATTATCATGTAATAGACAAAGAATGAACCACTGGCTTAGAATATTTCCTTTTTGTAATCCCCAATGAAGCCATGAGTCTGTCTATGCAAATATCACCACTAGCTGTGAATATTATAAAAAGAAGATAACCAGACAATATGTGGTACCTGGTAAAAATGTGTCTCCTGTTAAAAAAGCACAGAAGGGAAAGCCAGGATGGCTCAGTGGGTTAAGTGCTCACTTTGCAGCCCTAGGGACTGAGGATTGAATCCCGGTCCCTGCCGTGCAGACCCATATGCTGAACTGGGGAGTGCCCCCAGTTCAGTTCTCACCAGGGCGAGACCCCAGCCCAGTTCCTGCCCTGTGCAACCCTGCGCCCACCTGTGGAATTAAACTATGTGGATAAACCAATGATGTGCAACTATGGAGACTGTTCTGGCCCCGCCCCCCCGTCTCTGTATCTCTCTCTCTCTCTCTCTCTCTCTCTCTGTCAAAAACAATAAAAATAAATCTTTTTTAAAAAAAAAAGCACAGAAGCAAATATGCTCTAAAATAATCTTGTCCGAAAAAAAAAAAAATGAAAACTGACTCTAGATTTATCTAACAATATAAATAAAGGAAACAGTGAACAGAGAAAACTGTTTCACTACTCCATAGCAATTTTTCAGCAAAATCCAAAATGTGCAGAATGTTACAGAAACAAACAAGCAAAGAAAAATTAGAAATAAAACAGAACAAAATGGTAATAACAAAAAACAAAAACAGTTTATTGAACAAATGAATAAAAAAGGAAAGAAAAGGGATTGAGGAATGGAGGAGGAGAGAGTCTATAGAAGAAAATAAACTTAAAAAGAAATAACAATCCAAATATCTTTCAAAGCACTGATACAAATTGTGACATTTATGAAATGATTAGAATTTGAACACTGACACTGGATATTGGATAATGTTATGATATTTGCACATATTTTAGGTTTATTAATAATACTGTGGTTTTTTTTTAAAGGCTTACCTTTAGAGATACTTACTGAATTATGTGAATGAAATGTTAAGATGCTTCTAATTTGCTTTACACTTACAATAGAGAGTGGGAATGTGTAGAGATAAGATGGAACGTGAATTCAGATGAAATATCACCATAAGTTGTCATAACCCTGGAAGCTGAATAATGAACACAAGAAATTCATTACGTTATTGAATCTATTTTTTAATTCATTATGAAATATTACATTATAAAATTTAAAAACAATATTAACATTTAGAGAAAGTGATAGTTCTTGAGCCCTTAGTTTTTTTTTGTTAAGCAACTTTTTTTTGCATTATTTTGGAATAATTTAAAGACACTGCTTCTGTTTCTAGAACTTATGCTGTCCCATATGTATCTACTAGTTACATATGAATATTGAGTATTTGAAATGTGTCCAATTCAAATTGAGATGTAGTGCATGTGTAAATATACAATGATTTTAAATACAGTTTAAAATTATAAAATATCTTATTTATAATTTTATATTGATTACATGTTGAAATAATTGTTTTACTATATTAGTTAATGTAAAATATCTTTCTAAATAAATTTTTCCTGTTCTGTTAACTTTCTTAATATGTCTAATTGAATATTTAAAATTACATTTGTTACTTGCATTATACTTCAATTTCAATTTCTATTTTATAGTGTTGTTCTAGATAATATAGAAAGCAAGTTAAATAATACTACTAAAGGCCCTTTAATATTTTACTTTAATTTAAAAAAATTATTGATTTTAAATAAGCAGTTAATTATAATTAAGACATTTAAGTCATCAGAAAAAAAACAATAATAAAAACAACAAATTAGTTAACAGGATATAATTTAGAGAAATAAATAAATTCAAAGTCCAAAATAGAATAATGGCTGAGCATACTTAATTTTCTAAATGTCATTTAATTAAGTATAGAACAATGAAAAGAAAAAGCTTTTGTTAAATGTTATTTATAGAATGATTGATGGTAATTATGCATAATCACAATTTTAAATGGGAAAGTTTTATTGTATTTTAGAGAATCACAGTGAGAATGATAATAGCCAAATGTTACAGAATTAAAGTAGTATTGAATCATTAAAAGGTTCATTCTTTATTTAATATTTTCTCATGTTTCATCTGCAAGAAGCATTGTGTCATTTAAGGTAAGATTTTGTTAATCAGTAAATTTTATTTCCATAAAAAATTTCAAAGCTAATTTGAAAAGGAATAAAGAAAGACACACAGGTTTAACTAGAAATAATGCCTTGGATATATCAATTTTCTTAATTGAACAAAAAACTTTTAGGAGATACTGCTACAAACAATTTATATAAAAAAACTTCCTTTAATTGACTAGAACTTAGCAATTTATATTTAATCATGTATCTTTACAGGTATGTACTTACAAATAACAAAATAATTCTAACTCCTTTCTCTCAAAAAAAGGTAAAATTCATCTTGCTTTTTACTACTCTTTCTTCATTTCTATTTCTCTGCACAGAGGCTACATGATATGGTCTTGACTGAGCTTGAATCCTAACTCCATTATTTGTTTGCTCAATGCAGTTTCTCTGTCCCTTTTGGCCCAGGTTCTGAGTAGCTGCAAAACACTGTAATACTATCTATTTTGGCTTAGTGAAAATAGTTGAATTTGGGAGAGAAAATATTTTACCAAATATGACATCTAATCCCATACAGAATTGTGATCTTTATGGCAGTGCTACCTGGTAACCAACTTTAAGAAATTGACTTTTTCCAAAGTGTCGGGAGACTTACCTCTGAGCTTAGCACTTCAAGGGGCAAAAAACACAGATAAGAGTCAGACATTTAATGATTTTGCAAGTTATAAGAACGTGCTCACCAACAATCTGGAGATAATCTTGTGTAAAGAATGGAAGAGCCCAAATAGCTGTTCTGTGGTAGATAATGGTGAAGTCATTTTAAGAAAGAGGAAAACACTTTAAGAATCAGTGACAGCCACAGTCAGCCCTTGCTCTGTGTCTGGATTATGGTATGGAGAACAATTATAGGTGGCAGATGACACCATATTAAAATGTCAGAGAATGAGATCCTCTATATAAATCTTGATCAATAGACATTGTGAAAATCAATAGTAAGAAAAGCATAAAGTGATATTTTGAACAGTAGCACCTACTCAATCTGTTGCAAACTGAAACATTTTGGTAGCTGATGTCCAAGGCATCAAATTTTCAACAATATAAACCACAATCTGACCATTCCCCACCCCGCCAAGAATTACTCATGGAAACAGGAAACTTCTGGAGAATGTTCTAATTGTGACATTTTTAAAAACACTTTGAATGTAAAAATTTTGATTACTTGATGAGGCAATCGAGGCATAGCAAATGAGTCATCCACGGATACCACACCTGAAGTAACAGAGCCTTTCTGCACCCCCATAACTACTGTACTAAATTCCTTGTACGTGAAATTATTTCTGGCTACAGCATACTCAGCCACTCTTTTAGGGAGTTTGATAGATAATGTTAGTCTCAGAAGTTATGTTTTATAGGCTTTTTTTTTTAACCTCAATATCAATTAAATTTTTTTTTCTGCTCTCATTTCATCTAATCTCTTCCAAAGTTCTTCAAATATTAATTATCTTATCCTGGATGTCTCCTAAACAAGTGTCAGTCACTTGGTAATGCTATTATTGCTATCACTGGTATAATCAATATTCAAACAACTCAAGGAGACCTCAATCAATTGCCTTCAAACTCTTGGCATGAATTGTGTTCTATTGAAGCATTTAATTCAATATACTGTATGAGATGGCTAAAAATTAAATGGAGTTGCAACCTATCAAGTATATTTTCATGACCTGCATACTCACTGTTTTATATATAGAACATAGAATATTTAACATCAGATATATTAACGTGTACTTAAGAAGACAGGATTTCCCAAAGCCTTGCCAACCTGTGAATATTAATTAAATTATATTAACAGATATAAACCATCTTTCCTTAGCTCTCTTCCCTATCAAATAAAAGCTCCAGGAGACAGTTCCTTATCTGCGTTGTTCCTAAGTGTTTCCTCTTTGCTTGGAAGAATGACTGACCATAGCTATCCCTCAATACAATAGGTTGACTAGATGAATAAATGAATGAATGAATGCACTGAGATTTTGATGAAACATGTTCTGTGTATCACAATATAGGCTACACACTTGATAGTTGATCATTTAAATAAATGGTATATTATAATTTTATAATATATTATGTGTTTACTTACTGAGATTATATTTTCATGAACTTAATTACACAATTAAAAATTTGTGATGGAGAGAGGGCTGATTCTGGGTGGTGAGCATATAATGAGGTACATGGGTGATGTGGTGTGGATTTGTACGCCTGGAAACTATCTCACTGTTATCAACCAATGTCACCTCAATGCATTTAACAATAAAAAAATAAAATAAAATAAAACAAAAATAAAATACTAAGTTAACCTGATATAGCATATTATTTTTATGCCCCATACTATATCACCACAGGATACCTCTGAATCAGCACACCCTTGATGGAAATATCTTGTAGGTTGACGGTCCCACCTGAAAAGTGTTGTGTGACATTTTTCTGATGTTCTGCCTGTAGCCTTTTTATAAAACTAAACAGGGCCACTCAACAATCTTGAAGGTGCCACACAGAAAAAAGTTCAGGGACATGAAGACCACCAGAAGAAAACCTGTGCACTGGGAATGGAAGTCAATAATAGGTAAATGTCCCAGCCTCCTGTCCTGTACAGGACAGTTCTAAAGTCTATTCTACACATTTCTTTGGTTGGTCCCCAGAGGGATCAAGTCCTAGGTGCTCACAGCAGTAACAATACCAAACATTCACCCTTTATTATAATTTTCTTCTTTTCTTGTCTAAGTGTGACAGCTCTCCAGTGTCACCTCAACACCTACTTGCACTCGTCATTATCTCAAACATTACTCTTGGGAACCCAAACTACAAAATGGTGAAAAATACACATGCACTTTTGTTCTGTTTTTCTATTTTTTAAATATAAATAAAGTGCCTGGTCATTTTGCTGCAATATCTTTATGGTGAGAAATATTACAAAGGTAGTCAAAGTTTAGTTTACTTTAACATATATTTATGGAATTTCTACCAGGTTTCTGGCACTGTTTGGGGTGTGGAAAGAATTAAAGGTAAGAATCAACCAGCTTTTCAGAAGTCTGGGAAAGCCAACGGGATAAAAAAAGTTTTTAGCAGTGATGCTGAAAAATATGAAGTGGTGGGAAAATAGCATTGTAAATTAATTATTATTAACTGATCATTTACTTCAATGGAGAGTATGCAAGTAAAATATTCCCACTTATATTGGGCCTTAGAACACTTGGAAGTCAGGTCAATCACTGTCTAAGATGTTTGCGTTTTTTTTAAGTTAGAAATTGAGGGTAAATTGTTATGTTACTTATTTAACTATATATATATATATATATATATATATATTTTTTTTTTTAAAGATTTATTTTCTTGATATTTGACAGAGAGAAACAGAGACAGAGAGAGACAGAGAGAAGGGGGAGGGCCCAGAGCAGTCTCCATAGTTGACATTAGTTTTCCATATAGTTTCACTCCACAGATGGGCACAGGGCTGCACAGGGCAGGAACTGGGCCAGGAGCCTCCCACATAGGTCCCAGCAAGAACTGAACTGGGGGCACACCCCAGTTCAGCATGTGGGTCCGCGCGGGCCAGGGCTGGGATTTGATCCTCAGTCCCGGGGCTTCAAAGCGAGTGAGTAACCCACTGAGCCATCCCAGCTTTCCCAATATATATATATATATATATAAATTTTTTTTTTTAGATGAGGCATACCTAAACCTAGATTCCCAGGTTGTGTGAATTTTAATATATTTTCCCTCAAGTGTTATTATTACTTTAAGTACAGTAGATGTTTTACTCAGACTGATTTTTGCTCACATATTATGGTTGGAGGATGCAGACAGCTCTACGTGGGACCTTTAGGCTACAACAGGGGTGTCAAACTCAAATAAAACATGTGCCATTTGGTGCAACAGGCAAGATTCACGTGGGCCACATCACATTTACAAACGTTGCTGGAACTGAGTCAGCGCGTTTATACATGCCCACGGGCCCCCAGGAAAGGCACTGGGCCACGTGTATACTCGTCTTCAGTAGTTAAAGAGTTAACGAGGGAATTCTGTGTATGATATTGCCTCGATCTCCCCTATGCGCTATTTTCTTCATACAATTGTTTTCTATTTTCATTTTATTTCAGAGCATTGTGAGCCACAAAAAATTACCTCAGACCGCCAGTTTGACACCCCTGGGCTACAGTATATGATAGTGTATAACAGATGTCCTTAAATGGTTGCCTGCCTCACTAACATTTGATCCTAGGTAGCCCATGTCTACAAGTATTTATAGAACCTTCCTGTGCTGCCCTTTCTGAACTTTAAACCCAGATATTTTGCCTCCACTTAGTGTTTTATTTCTATCAATTTCTATCTCTGCTAGAAATTCTGAATCATAAATTATGGACTTGGCTTTCCTCAAATTGTGTTTCAAATATATTCAGCAATTTTATTGCCTCAGGGTACCTTGGATTTTTCCTGATTTGACAAAGTTCATATAACCTCATTAATCTGGTTCTGTCCATCTTGTGTCCTATGGATTGTGCTTCATCTTGGTTTACCCTGAACTTTTGGATAATATTCAGATATAATTTATTACCATTTGAGACAGAAAAAGCTTTCAAAGTGCTTTCTGATTTTTCTCAATGCAACATATTGCATCTATGTGAATGGATTTAAAACATTTAAATGAATTTTTAATAATTATTTTTACATACAGCATAAATATTAATATTAGAACAAACCCACTAATTCTGAGTCAAGACAATTTTGGTTATAATACTTTATCAAGTCCAATTAAGTTTTAAAAACACAATATGACTAAAACAACTTTGCCTAACTTTTTAAAGGTATTATACATTGTAGAATTCAATTATTTTTCATTTTTTAGCTTGATAGTGAAAGTGCACATTAATATACTACTATATTATTGTCTGTTTTGTAGACAGAGACTGTAAATTTTTCAGAAACATAGCACATGGAATAATCGTTGGCAACATTTCTTCTTAGACTAATAATGTACTCTCATGAGAATAAAATTGTGAAATCTTAGGTCATCCTTTATTTTCTGAAGGTCATTATCCATTTCCAACTACAGATGCATTTTTAAGTCTAACAAGACTAAGAAAGAATTTCCCAGACATGGCACTCTTCCATAATTATCCTTTCTCCACTCCCACAAGGCTCATTCCTCATTGCACTTAGTAGAATGTGAGTCATCAATGGCACTTATATTGTTACTGGCCCTTTTCTATGTGTGTACGCTGAGAGAATTGGCAGTGCCTCTCCAATCTCTATTTAGTCCCTAAATTACTTTCCACACTCATAAGCTTATTATCTGAATATTTAAAATAATACACTTAAAATGTTCATCCATCCATACATTCATTTATTCAACAGCCTTTTATTGTTCCCTTAAATGCACCATGAATTACAAATATTTGTATGTTAATTGTTGGGCACTTTTCCCTAAAATTTTTATGGGAAGCTATAGAACACTCATACAGTAAGAATATGGAAAATGAGAAGAAAGGAAAATATAACATTAACTATTTCAATTCTTTTTGCTGTTGTGACAAATTACATCATGGGAGCCCATATTAAATTACTTGTTCAAAGTTAGCATAGTTGGTTACAAACCCAACAATAAACTGAAACCCATATCTTCTAATTCTTCATCCAATGTTGTTTTCCAAAAATCCAAAATTTTCCAAATGGATAGCTGAATTTAGCCGGTAGTAATACCATATTTTAATCATTTATTTACTTATACAACAAATATTTAGTGTATGCCTATTTAATGATGAAAGCTATTATATGAATTTGACATGCAGACAAAATTCCCTAAAATCACTATGGCTATTGAATAAATTATATAGTATGTCAAAAGATTATATGTATTATGGGAAAGAATGGAACATTAAGATGAATTTGGACTAGATAAAATGAGTTTGGACACTTCCAAATTTAAATAAGGCAATCAAAAGCCTTTATTTAAGAGGTGATATTTTAGCAAAGAATTGAAGGAGTTGAGAAAGTTTCCTGGGTGGATCATTTGGGAAACAATGACTTAGATAGCAGACGTAGTGAATGCAAAATCCTTAAGCTGAGTGAGAGGAAAAGCCACACAGAAGCCAACATAGCTGGAACTAAGAGGAGAACTCTGAGTGATAGAAAAGGAGACTTGAGAATCATTGGCTAAGCCAGGAAAGAAAGGGCCTGTAAGTCATCAGAAATAATCTGTATTTTGCTCTGGATGGAAATGAGAACTGCTGCAAGATTTGAAGCACAGAAATAATGTGACTTACATCAATTGCATTATTGAAAAGAGAATGTCAGGGCACACCAACAGACTGAAGTTGACCAATCCGGTGGCTCCTACAGTAATCCTAGCTTAGACTAGGGTGATAAGGTCAGGGTACTGCATTTCATGTGGAGTTTGGACTGTGCACAAAAGAAAATATTTTCTTTAAACCAAATTATATCACAGTAGCTCATTTCTCCCACTGCAGAAGAGAGGATTCTGGTGACATCTCAGTTTCCAAATAGAATGGAGACAAAGGGACTGCCAAATAAGTGAAGTAGTGAGGGCAATGTCAGGCAAATAGATGTGACTTCCAGAGAAGACAGTAGATAAGTCAAAGGTCAGAGAGGTTTTTCACAGCTCAGATTTGGCTAGACAGAGCACAGAAAGGAGGACTAAGAAAAACTTCGGGCTCTTTTTATTTTCTGATTCTAGGTCACAAGGTTCTCCAAACTTTTCAGCTTGCGGGCCGCATTAACTTTCAAACAGCAGTTTGGGGGCCGACTACACACTTGAGATCCAAATAAAAAAGAATCAAAACATAGATGTTGTTTTTAATTATTTATTTAATATTATTTTATTCAGATAAAAAGGTCTCCACGTGCCGGATGAGAGGGCCTCGCGGGCCGGATGCGACCTAACGGGCCGTAGTTTGGAGATCCCTGCAGGACATTGTCCTCACATCTTCTTTTTTAACTTTTATTTTTGAGGTATAACTGACAATTTATAAAGTATTATTTAATGTGTCCAACTTGATTTGATATACATATACATTGCAAAAGCATCATCACAATCAAGATAGTTAGCATGTTATTAACTCAATTCTTTTCGTTTTGAATGTTCGATGATAATATTTAAGATCTATCCTCTGAAAATAAGTGTATAGCACATTGTTGTTAACAATAGTCACAGCATTGATCTCTAGAACTGAACCTTTGTACTCCTTGACCATCATGCCCCTGTCTCCCCATCCCTAGAAACTAATATTCTCCTCTCTGCTTCTAGACCTTTCACTATTTTTAGATTTTAATTATAAGTAAGAGCATGCAGTATTTGTTATTACTCATCTGGGTTATTTCATTTAGCATAATGTCTTCCAGGTTAATTCATATTGTTACAGACTACAGTATTTCTTTTTTGTGGTTAATAATATTGCATTGTGTGTATTTATAGCACTTTTTCTGATTCAAAAAGAAATGGAAAGCTTGAACACACCAATGAAGAGATTGAATCAGTAATTAAAACCTCTCACCAAAGAAAAGCCCAGGAAAAAAAAATGGCTTTATAGGTGAATTCTACTAAACATTCAAAGAATAATTACTACCAATCTTTTTTAAACTCTTCCAAAAAAAGAGAAGAGGAAACACCTTTAAATTCATTGCATAAGGCCAGAAACACCCTGATACCAAAACCAGCAAAGATACTACAAGGAAAATAAAACAAAATAAACAAAAAACTACAAGCCAATATCCCTGATGAACTTAAGTTGCAAAAGTCTTCAACAAAATAGTAGCAAATTGAATCTAACAGCACATTAAAATTATCATACACTATGAGCAAGTAGAATTTACCCCTGGGATGCAAAGATGGTTTAACATATGCAAACCAATTGATGTCCTTAAATCTTTACACAAATCTATAATCTCTTATTTTTTGAAACCCTTGGAACAAGATATGTTTTAGATTTAAAATTTTGGAGAGCAATATACGTTATGTACTGTATATATAAACTCATAATGGGGCCTGAAATCAATCATAATGTATGTTCACAGAAAATCACATGAATATTCACACTAAATGGGAAAGAAAAACTATAAAAAATCTCAAATCTATTCACTCCTTAAGTTAATACAGAGCAGGTCATGTTATATTACTGCTAACTGAGTTATACATATACTTTCAGTTTTCAGAAGTTTTAGAATTTTGTACTCACAGAGAAATCGTTGATTACACACCCCCATATTTTTTCAAATATTTGTCTTATTTGCTGCAAATATATAATCAATCTAAAAACAGCTTACTAAAATAATTACAATATACTTAATGTCATATGGCCTTAAATTAATATCTGCTATTATGTGCCATCTTGATATCAGGTGAAATGAGGCTGCTATAGTTAAATTAGAAAGTAATTTAAGGGGAAGCTGGGATACCTCACAGGGTTAAGTGCTCACTTTGCAACCCCGAAGCCCAAGGATCAAATCCTGGCCCAAGCCCATGTGAACCCATATGCTGAGTTGGGGTGTGCCCCAATTCAGTTCTGGCCAGAGCCTATGCGGGAGGCTCTGAGCCCAGTTCCTACCCTGCGCAGCCCCGCGCAGCCCAGCACCCACCTGCGGAATGAAAATATATGAAAAACTAGTGCTGTCAACTATGGAGACTGCTCTGGGCCCTTCTCCCTCTCTCTGTCTGTCTGTCTCTCTCTCTCTCTGTCAAAAAACAATAAAAAAAAAAAAAGAAAGTAATTTGAATCTTGTTTCAGAATAGAAATTCTTTGAAGAAATGGAGATTTAGTTGTCCAACATAAATGGGACTAACTGTATACAAAAGCAAATTTTTCAGATTCTTATTTAATCTAAATTTTATATTGACAAATTTAGGAAGATTATATTAACTATTATTCATTGTATCTGAGTAATGGATAAATAAAATGTACATAAAATATAAGACATGCTTAATTGAAACTTTTTTCATATTTTGGTAGTTTATAGAAGGATGTGTTTCTGGCAGTATGTGAAACATAAAACAGACATTTTGATATATTTTTTATTGATGTTCAGAGCATGACTTCACAATGTATTTTATGTTGCCATAATTTTATGGTATTGAAGACACTTGTTTTCCATCGTTTTCTGATGTATTATTTCAAATCCTCTAAAACAGGAAAACTTCAGTTGCTTTCATAAAAACATAACTCACTTGCCACTAAATTTATTGAGGAAAAGAGGCTGCCTAGAACACATGTTCAATTTTTTATGTTCTGAGCTATACTGCTATTCTATTTAAATATTGGGGAGATGACAGGATGACTCAGCAGGTTGAGCACTCATCTTCCAGCCCCAGAGTCTGAGGATCAAATTCCAGCACCAGCACATGCTGGCCCATATGCTGAACTGGAGTGTGCCTCCAGTTCGGTTCTCGCCAGGGTAAGCTGCTCCTGTGGGAGGTTCCGCATTCAGCTCCTGCCCCAGGTGGAAGCCCCCCACCCCCAGCCTGTTCTTGCCCTGTGCATTCCTGCTCCCACTTGTGGAATGAAACCATAAAGAAAACTAATGACGTGCAACTATGGAGACTGACTGCTCTGAGCCCTCCCCCATCTCTTTGTCTCTCTCTCTCTGTCTCTGTCAAAAGCAATAAAAACTAAATATTTGGAAGACAGACCTGTAAAACATGGTTTATTAAATATTCTGTTAATATTTTTACCAGTTTAATTTAGTAAATGTTAAGAACTACTGCAATTGTTTTTGGTTTCAAATACGATATTCTTACTAATATTGTGAGCAGAGATAGAGGTCAGCAAAAATTTTCTTCTCTTTATGCATTTTCATAAAAAATACAGAAAAATGGCATTTTTTTATACAACAGGAACTATTAACATATTTTTTCTTCTTGTTACATAAATTTATTTTCCTAAGCCCTCCATTTCAGCAAGAAAAATTCTCAAATTTAGTCATGTTTAAAACTCCTCCTAATATTCCTTAAGTTCTGGGGAAGAAAAGATAGTGCAAAATTTATCAAAGATATACATTATCCTGTTTTAAATCTATTTTTTACCTGAATTTTTCTCAAGATTATTGTATTTATGCTAAAACTTCCTTTATCCTTTAAACAGATGTGTTCAATATTGCTTTACACACATCTTGGCTGGAAACATATTTAACAAGTGTTACTTCTTATTTTTGCTCAGAGATTGCAACATTTTCTTTTTTTTTTCTTTTTCTATTTCTGTTTCTTCTTTTTTTTAAATCTAACCATTTGCCACTGACATTGATCTTAGAAAAGTCTATATGAGAATATCAACAGCATTTTTTTTTTTTGAGTTCTGCCATCTTCATTTTGTGGTCCAGAAGTTCTGTATCTTATACTTAAAAGTGCTTGCAAATAGCTGATGCATAACCACCCCCCCTCTTTTTTTTTTTCAAAATGATACTAAAAGTCCTATCTAATTTAATGGACAGAACAGTTCTTTACAAGTTATGTTGTAAAAATATTAATTAACATTGATGCAGACAGAGTGCTACTCAAACAGTGAAAAATGTATCTGTAAAAGCTTATTGTTATTCAGAGGCTCAAATAATGCAAGCTGAGTGTTCAAAAACTTCAGTAAAATTCAACTGCAGGGTTTTTATTAGATGCATATTTCAAAAATTAAATTTGCTACAAATATGATTTGTTTCTAAGTAACAATTCGGTGTGATTATTAAGAAGTAAAAAAGATTGTCACTATAAAAATGATATTCGTAAAATGACCCTCAGTTTGCATGAACTCCATACCTATATAGAAATCAAAATGCTCTGGCTTAGACCATGACTATTTAGCATAGCATGCTATTTAAAATTATTTGACACTAAGATTTTGCTAAGGGTATAGACACAATATCCAAGGTGTCCATTTCTCTAATATATTTGCCATGAACTATGGATTTCCCATATAACCCCTCATTTAAACTTTTTTGAGAACTTCATATGTATATTATTATTAATGAATGTACTTTTGTTTCAGTTTTTATCTACATGCCACTACTCACTCATTAAATAAATACATGTAAGTATTCTGGTCTAAATAAGGTGAAATGATAATATTATATATAGAATTAAATGATATGTGTGTTATCACTCAAAGAAAAATTGTAAATTTGTTTTTGCCATGTTTGAAAGAGTCTATTATGGATTAAAATATGTTATTTTTTTTTTTTTTTTATCTTTTCACATTTATAGAGAGAAATTATCTTTTTGTCTTCAGTGCGTAGTTATTTCTATTTTACTTTTTGACAGATAGAGAGAGAGACAGAGACAGAGACAGTTAGAGAACCGAACTGTGGGAACTCCCCAGTTCAGCACGTGGGTCCTGCCTGGGCCGGAGCCGGGATTCGATCCTCGGTCCTCATGGCCTCAAAGCGAGCGCTCAACCCGCTGAGCCGTC
>PVKE010016417.1:0-32035 GCA_004027555.1 Craseonycteris thonglongyai | reverse complement strand
AAGGGGAGGAGGGGGGAGGGAGAGAGGGAGGGGAGGTGGGAGAGGGCACCAGCATTATGGACACACTCAATGGTTTGGTGTTTACCAGGATAGGGGGGAGGAGGTGGAGGGACAGTTGTGGGGGGAGGTAGGAGTGGGCACCAGATATAAGGTGATGGAAGGGGAACTGATACTGAGTGATGGACACATAATACGATGCATGAATGATGTGATGTGGACTTGTACATCTGTAAACTGTCTAATTGTTACCAACCAATGTAACCTCATCAAATTTAACAATAAATTAAAAAAAAAAAAGAAAAACACAATGGCTTACAAACCAGGCTAGGCAGGGAAAGACTAGAATGAGTTCTATGGTGTTAGAATCAGAGGTAGAAGTACGAAATCATGGTTCTAAAAATATATACAGATAAGTCCACGTGAAAAGTGGCATACAAATACACTACATTTATACATAAATATATTTTCTAGCTTTGACCACTGAGAAGGCCTACAAGCAATAAAATCTCAGAAACAATAAGTACATCTAATACCCAGATCTTTTTTATTTTTTATTGTTTTTAGGGCTGAGAGAGGTAATTTAACATTATTAAAATTGTGGGGTTTTTTTTCAATTACAGTTGACATGCAATATGTAATGACCAGATCTTAATTTCTAAATTTTGTTCTCCAATAAAAGGAACTCGGAATCCTTGAAGAAATGGCTGATTCTTGTGTCGGAGCAGGGAAGGTATAAGAAAAAATTGGAATATTTATTGTTTTCAGAAAGTAAAGAAGTACTAAAAAAAAAAAAAAAAAAGATGGGGCCATGTCAGAGGGAGAGAAGAACCACCTTGAAGGAGTTCCCAGTGGCCAAACTTGGGACAATTTGAGCAACAAAATAATTATAATATCGGATTATAACCCATAGAATAAAGCAAACAGCATGAATCCAAATGCTATTAATGAGTAATTGAATAAACAAATGGGAAAGAAGGGACAGCTCTTCCTTAGAGTAGGATGAAAGTTAGTAAATGTAGAAGAAATTCTGTAGAGTGTTAAGGGATTGACAAGAGGCCAGAAGCACAGATGGCAGGCAGAAGTCAGAAACCCCAGGCAAGGTGACAGCTTGGCTGATTGACATGGGTGGGAATGGGGGAGGGCCCAGACTCAAACAGCCATCACGAATGAATAGGCTAGGAAGTGTGCCATGGAGAAGATGTTCTGAGCTTTGTCACTTTCCAATTTGAATTTTGAAGTCACATTAAAGAGTCCTTTCAATGTTCCAAAGAACTGTTTTTGTAAGTTAGGAGGACTGCCACCAGGTGGCAGCAGCATACAGCGTTACATTTTGTCGTGTGGCCAGGAAGAAAACGAGGAGAGTACAGCAAAAGCAATTACCTAGAAAATCTTCCTACAGAAAATTAAAGGTAAATGCCCTCGTCATTACTGTTAAAGTTGGTACTTGCATGAACACTGAAGCAAAGAGAGTTTGTGCCCAGCAGGCTTAGAGGGGAGGCTGTGGTTAGATAGAGGTTGAGTTCAGACAAGCTAGACCTGAGTCCCGTGCTGCCCTTTATTAACTGTGTGATCACGGGGACATTAAATTAGCAGAGGTTACATGAAATATATGTCTGGTAAAAAGTTGGTGTTCAATAAGTGAGAGTTCTTGCTACAAATATATCCTGTATAGTTCTTAAGTTTTCCTTTAAGAATTTATTTCTATAAAGAAACATGAACTCTATCCATGAAATTGGTAACTTCTTTGGGATTGTGCGTAGCTCAACGGCTTCAAGGGTAGATTCACAACAAAGTTCCAGTAACTTCTTTCATGCCAGCTGCAACTTTACTTAGGGAATCATTTTGGTAACTGGCCTTTTTCACTAATGCTTCTAAAATGCCACAATTTAATGTTTCTAAAAACGCTACCATCTAAAAGACTAGTATAAAGGACATATAGAAGGTATTGTGCCATTTGCTGGATTTAAAAACCATTAATGGCTCCTTACTGGCTTACACAATGAAGTCAATATTGCTTATTAAAGGAACACAAGGTCTACCTTACAATCTGTGTATGCCCATGTAGATTCCTAGTACTGTAGTCCAGTAGTTCTATCCATGGTGTGTTGTACTCAGTTACAAGCCATGTCACTCATTAGTAATGTGGTAGAACAATAGTTAAATACTGCAGGTGCTGAATACATACTGCTTGAATATAGTAGTATAGACTCAAGAGTATTCCTATTTCAGTATTACACTCCTTCCCATTTTATATGGTTTCTGGAGTAGAAAATAATTTTCAGAGCTACGTGAGCGTGTCAGTGCAGTGCAGGCCCTGTGGGTGCACCTTGGCTGTAAAGGAACCACACTGAGAATTGCTCTTCTGGCCATGTTGGTCACGATATTCTCAGTTCATCACACAAGGTCACTCCTTGGCGCCATCTGTCAAGCCTTCCTTCTGCCTGCAATGGCTTTCCCACTCCCCTTGCTGCTTCATCTGGCTTCCTGCAGGAAACTTACTCAATGTCACCTCTTCTGTGGAGCCTCTTCCACCCCACAGAAGCTACCACTCCCTGTGCTTGCTTCATGAATACTGTTGTCATCCCTTCCATTTGCTCAACACACACTTACATGCCTACAGGGATCACATCGCTTCATAATTTGATTATGTGTTAGGCATTCCAGCAGGAATGCAGATATTTGCATGCAAGAACCATTTCTTAACGATCCTTGCACTTAGGACAGAGGTGAGCACTGAGGAGACGCTCAACTCATGTTGGCCAATTCGTGAACTAAGAAGTTGAAAATAAAGAGCCGAGTGTCATGAACTATGAGAATCATCTATGGAAGGCTACAGATGAGATTGAGCAGAGGAAGAGATGGGGAGAAGAGAAGGAGTAGAGAGTAAAGCATGCCTCTACAAAGCACGTACCCTTTGGAGCTACAGAACTACTGTTCCAGGGTTCTGGCAGAACTTGCCAGCGCCCATTTCCCAAGCGACACAGGCACCAGGACCTCTCATCCCCTGTACATTTTACATTGGTTATCACATCCTAATCTTTAGATTCCATCATCAAAGCCATTAATTGCTTTTTAAATTGACCACAGCATAGCTATTCAAGTCCTTGATGCTTGCCAAAGGGAAAAACAAACAGAATCCATGCATGTGCAGGGGCACAAACTTTTACAAAAGTGTAAAGGCTCACACGCCTAGAGATAAGAAGTGCACGGAGACCAGTGTATAAGAGAGGAACTCAGCCTCCCTCTGTGTCCCCACACGGGTTGGGTCTGTCACTGTATCCTGTGTGTTTGTGGGCGGTTGAAGATCACCACCATGAAGATTGTGGTCTTGGTCTTCGTTTGTCTACACCTCTCAGAGGGTGTACAAAGGTGAGTATTGAGATTCAGCTTCATTGTGAATTCCAGCCCCAAGGGAGCATGATGAGTTTGGAGAGGCAGTCAGATGGTCTCTTGGAATCATGAACTGAACACCCACTAGGGGCCGAGACCCGAAATGGATGGCGTGAGTGTGCATGCATGCATGTGCGTGTGTGCATGCGTGCGTGTGTGTGTGTGTGTAAGGGTGAGTTGGGTGTTTTGTTGGCTGAGAAGGAAGGACACACAATCCTTGCCACAAGCTTACAGAAGAGACTGGGAAGAAACAGACACTTATTCTCTGGAAACAACATATCAGGATAAAACCCCAAATATGTGGGGGATTTCCACACTGGCAATCCCTGAATGACTGCAGGGGTCAGAACTTGTTAAAATCCCTAGGATTTCCTGTAAGAGTTTCTTCTGCTTCTTCTCCTCCTTCTCCTTTTCCTTCCTCTTCTCCCTTCTCCCCCTTCTCCCCTTTTCTTCCTTCCTTCCCCTCCTTCCATCCCTCCTTCTCCTTCTTCTGATTTATTTTATTGTTTGAGAAGTGAGAGAGACAGAGAGAAGTGGGGGAGGACCCAGAGCAGTCTCCATAGTTGTACACCATTAGGTTTTTTATGTAGTTTCATTCTACACAGGTGCATATGGAGCCATATGGGGCAGAACTGAACTTGGGGCTTCCCTCATGGGAGGTGAGAACCTTTGCTGCCATCCCAGTGGTTACCAGTTGTGCTGCAGTTCAGCATATGGGTTTGCACAGGTGGGGGCCAGGATTCGATCCCCTGGCCCTCGCAGTTGCAAGGCAAATGCTCAACCCGCTGAGCCATCCCGGCATCCCCAAGAGGTTCCTCCTGGGGAGGAACTGAAGAGGGACTGAAGAGGTTTGAAAACTGCAGGCCAGATCATGGGAGAGACTGCTTTCATGGACCAAGGTGAAAGAAGCTCATTCTTTTTGTTCTTGGTAGAATTGTTCTGCGAAAAGGCAAGTCTATCCGCCAGACGATGGAGGAGCAGGGTGTACTGGAAACATTCCTGAAGAACCACCCAAAGCAGGACCCAGCTGCCAAGTACCATTTCAACAACGATGCTGTTGCTTATGAACCCATCACCAACTACTTGGATGTGAGTGAACGGGAGGGGGCGTCCGTACCCCTGGGCTAATAACCATTTTTAAGTACTCATGTATACCCCTCAGTCGCTCTGATTTTGGACCAGTTACTAAACCTAAGCCTCATCTTCCTACGGAAAGTATCTGAATAAATTATAGGTTAGTACCATCTAATAGCCTAGAAGTTCCCCTTTCTTCCCCCCCTCCTCTCATTGCTCATCCATCTCTCTAAAGCCCCATTTATGTGGTGAAGAGATCCATAGTGGGAATGTCCAAGTCAACAAGAGATTCAAAGGAAGTCCTAGCAAAGAGCCCCAGAGGAAAGAAGAAAAATGCATGTAAGGCCACTAGGCAAAATTTCTAGCAGCTTCAGACTCTACATACCCGCCCCACCCCACCACTTTTGGAAAGATACCCCGGGGCCCAGAGTAAATATCCGAGTGTTCTGAGGTTACAAGGTCTGCTCAGGGCATCGCAACATTCTGGGGTCCTGTGCATTGTCTTTGGTGAGATAGTACGGAAGCGTCCCAGCTAGAAGCCACGTTAGGGATCTCCTATTGCAACTCCCACGTTTTATTAGACGGAGGAACTAGAGGCAGGTAAGTGACATGACTGGTCCAAGTGTCTCTAGGGGAAACGTTCTTTTTGCTTTCCATGCTGCCTGTCATGCCAGACTTCCTAGGACCCTGGGGCCAGGAGGGCAGAGAAGGGTGGTGGAAGTATCTAACACGGGAAGAGAAGGGGAGAAGCGTGTGTGTGTGTGTGTGTGTGTGTGTGTGTGTGTGTGTGTGTGTGATGTGGGAGGGTGGATGGACACTTGGAAAGGAGAAAAAAGTGATTGCTTCTCCCACTTTGGGTGCTCTGGCATAGCATGGTATATCGATGGAGGTATCACCTTATTGCCAAGGAGACAACACATTTAGAAGAGGATATTGTCTTGCAAGATGAAGTCTCAGCTGGTCAAAGACTAACAACTAGGGAGGAAAAGGAAATACTGAGAGGAGCTGGCTCCACATGGGGTGGGGACATCGTGGGAGAAGCCCTTGTTCCCCTAAGGAAGTGATTTTGGCAAAATGTGGCTTCCAGTGGGCCCACTTCTTCCCCATCCTTGGGACAAGGTTTGGCTCCCTACGGAGGGTGACGCACCTTTCTTTGCAGGCTTTCTATTTTGGGGAGATCAGCATTGGGACTCCACCCCAAAATTTCCTGGTCCTCTTTGACACGGGCTCCTCCAACCTGTGGGTTCCCTCCACCTACTGCCAGAGCCAGGCCTGCTGTGAGTATGCCACCATGGCCCCGTGGGTGGGAGCAGGAGGGGCAGAGTCAGGACAGGGCACAGGCTTGTAATGCCAGCTCCGGAGTTCTTGGGGTCCACCCATGCTCTCCTCTGCCTTACATGAGAAGGATCTAGAAATCTTGCCCTCAGTCTACATGTTAGAAGTGCTAACAATTCTGGAGAGAGACAGAAGAAAGAGGCCAAGGCTTCCATTCTTTCTACATTCTCCCTTTACCTCAGCTGGCTCTTGTGGGGCAGAATTCCTGGCCCTTTTGGGGTGATCCGTCTCTTGGGGACTGGTGGTTTAGGAGTTCAGGCCATGTTTGTTACCCAAGGCAACAGACTTTGGGGCTGACACAGTTTGTCTATGTTACAAAGGATCTGAAGCTAAGCCCCATCCCAGACTCCGTCTGGTGATTCCAGGCCATTGAGGGTAAGTTGCCTCTCAGTGTTGGGGAAAGCAGTGGATGCCCCTAATGTCCCATTCTCTCTACAGTCAATCACCACAGGTTCAACCCCAGCCAGTCCTCCACCTTCAGAAACAACGGGCAAACCTATACCCTGTCCTACGGGAGTGGCAGCCTGAGTGTGGTGCTAGGATATGACACTGTGACTGTGAGTGATGTTCTTGTAGCCTCTGAGGGTCTGTGATCGGGCCCCCATTTTCTAGAGCCTTAAGCTGTGAGAGCAATCCTGATTGCTGGTTAGGTACACCCTTCCCAGGAGCTGAGCCTTGGAAAGGATGTCAGAGGCCATCCAGTTAACCAGGAACGTCCTCCGCAGCAGTCCTGACTGTGGAAAGCTCCTCATGGTGTGTGAAAGTTGTGTCTCCGTGTGGCTTTGCTCCCTGGTGTTACCTCCCCGCTCTGGAACCACATAGAGTAAATCTGCTCTCTCCTCCACACGATGTCACTTTGGATATTTGAAGACCCGTCCTTTCACTATTTCTTGTTTCATGACGTCTCATGCCCACAATTGCTCTATTATACTTTCACGTGGGTTGCTCAGTATAAAACGAGTCACTGTCCATGGAAGTGGAGACCATAACTCCAGGGAAGCATTGCTTCTGCTTCCTCAACACCCACACTCTTTTTCCCAAGACACACATGGATGCGTGAGGCTGGGAAGGATTTGTGCATGTGACTAGTTAAGCGTTTCGGTCTGCTCACCCCAGGTCCAGAATGTCGTCGTCCACAACCAGGAATTCGGCCTGAGCGAGAACGAACCCAGCAGTCCCTTCTACTATTCAGACTTCGATGGGATCTTGGGAATGGCCTACCCCAACATGGCGGTGGGGAATGCCCCAACGGTCATGCAAGGGATGCTGCAGCAGGGCCAGCTCAGCCAGCCTGTCTTCAGCTTCTACTTCTCTCGGTAAGAAGCCGTGTCCTGGGAAGAGCTCAGCAAACCAGGCTCTGTGCGGGCTTCCGACAGCTCGGCATCAGGCAGGGCCCAGCTTGTAAAGCTTTCTGACACGGATCCTAGCTCGCTACATGCAATCCATGTATTTCTGAACATTCGTAATCACGTCTTGTGGAGAAGTCTATTTTAATGTGACTGGAAGAATTTTTAATTATGGCCATAAGCTATATACAGTAGACTCTCAGTGAACCAGCACCCATGGGGATTGGTAGATGCCGGGTAAATGTAAGTAGACTCTCCATTAACCAGAACTCAAGCAACCGGCATTCTCAAGCAACCAGCAAAATCACAAGCAACCGGCTTAAATTTCCATTAAAGGAGAGTCTATTGTAATAACTCCTTTCTTAACAATAAGCAATAGTCCCTCAGTATTTCTTTAGTAAATCTGGAGATTGCTGTATTAGACTGGTACAACTATAGCGCTCTAAACAAGTCACATGACCATTTACTAGTGAAAAGAAATGAATGATAATTAGAACACCTTGGGTTTATAAAGTGCTCTTATAGCAATGACTTCAAATGACATCTCAAAATCCCTGTTATTAGCCTCATTTTGGCAGTGAGGAAATGAAAGCTCAAACAGGTTGTGAATGTTGAGCAAGGCCACCCATAGGTAGGTGTGAAGCCAAGACTCAACAAATATCTTGATCAGAAACCCAGTGTCTTTCCTGCCCTCCCACCCCCGGCCTTGACCTTTTATAGCCAACGTTACCTTCTCATTCTTTTCTAAACACATGATCCTCAAGGCAGCTGAGGTCCAAATGTCTTTCTTCTATGACGGACAGGGCCAGGGTAGTGAAAACACAAGAGACCTAAAGCCTTGTTGACATTATCTAGTTACCAACTTGACCATGTCAGAAGCGTCCCCATCACTGCCCACTTGAGACCTGTCAGACCATTCCAGGGACATTCAGGGGACTCTCGTCTTACGCTCACTTTGTCCCAGGGAGAGTTTCTCTTGGATATTTTCATAGTTTGTTCAGGTGCCTGGATTCTAATTCTGTCTTCTCTATGGACATAGTCTGTGTATCCAATGCTCTGATACTTTGGGCGTTTCTCTGAGAATTCCTTTTCATGGTACCTTGAGCCAGGTGGAGTCTGAAAAGTAGCTGGAGGGATAGCACCCCTTTGTATGGTGGTACCTCTGTGTCTGAAGGAGGTGGGGAAGGTGAGAGGAGAGAGAGGACGTTTGTGTTTATGGAAACTCATGTTCACCTACATTTCTCCCCAGCCAACCAACCCATCAGTATGGCGGTGAGCTCGTCCTAGGAGGTGTGGACCCTCAACTTTATTCTGGTCAGATCGTCTGGGCCCCTGTCACCCAGGAACTGTACTGGCAGATTGGCATTCAGGAGTAAGTAGAGGGGACAGTTCCTACAGATTATGGATACTCCTAAGGTGTGCCTCCAGTGTGACAATATTTCCTGTTCATGTCATGGCAGGGATTTCTGAAAGAACCCCTAAGCCCGTAGGCTGAGATGGTCCTAGAGCTCAGTAGACACTGGCATCTGCCTTTTGACTGAACGTTTCGGGGTTGCTGAGACTTGTCATGCCAGCAGATCAGTCCATTCCCGGGCACTGTGCATCTGTGTCTTGATTCTTAGAAGCTTCATTACCCCAATTGGCATAAAAGCTTCACCACTTCTGTCATCAGTAAAAGTCATAGTCATCATTGGTGTTTTCTATGTGCTAGGTACTGTGGAGACTCTGTTACATATATGACTGCATGTAATTTCCACAACAACATTCTAAGGAGACCAGCAGTATAGTTCATTCTATAGACCCAGAAATCAAGGCTCAGCAGTTAAGTAGCTTATCCAAAGACACACATCTCACAAATTTCAACATTTGAGCCTAGTCATATCCGATCTCACAGTCTATGATGCTGGATCAGTTCCTTCTGCACTTAGAGCCCTCGAGAATTCTTCACATGCAAATAAAGACAAATGCCTTTGGCCTGTACTCAAGGCCATGCGAAAACTAGGCTCCACCTATCAGTCAGCACAGCCCTCCCACTACTTCCTGACCTGAAGCATAGACTCCCCCAAGGCATGCACCTGCCCATGACTTTCTTGGTTCTTTTCTGTTGATCATTTCCCCCAATGTGCCCCTCCTCAAATTTTAGGCATGCTTCAGAGCTGGGTTCATTCCCATCTCCTCTATAAAGTCCTCTGGGGTCCTCAGTGTGGAGACAGGGACCTTAAAAACAGTCCACAGTGATCTCTCTCTCTTTTAATCCTTTTAATGTGGGATTGACCTGTGCACTTGTCACAGTTTATACGTTCTAATCAGCGCAATGTGCAAGAGGAGAGAGGTAAGAACTTGGCATGTCTGCAGACTTGTTCAATATACTTGGAATAGCGGTGTCTTTTTCATGTGGACCAATTTTCCTCTCTCCCTTTGAAGCATCACTTTCTCATAAAATTTGTCTGACTCCTACTCACCCCACCAATGAGACCATGTCCCCCCTTTCCTGGCACACAGCATTTCCTTCATGGCACCTATTGGGGCTGAAATTCAGTATGACGTGTGTGTGTTTGCTACCCATCCACCCTTCCACTAGACTGTGGTGTCTATCTTGTTCACCATTGTATCTCCAAGCACTGTGGCTCATGGGTAGCACCCCAAAATATATTTGGAATGAAGCGGAAAGGTAAGACAGCAGAAAAAACTAGACAAAGTATCAGAAACGGAATCACATGGGACTTTCTGTACGATCTCATGGAGTTCTTATCAGCTCCTGCCTTAGGTTTAGTCATGGCTAACTGTATCGTGTTGTCTCTTCTCTGTTATAATAGAGTTGCTCCTTAAAAACAGTAAGTACAATTAACCTCGTCCTTATAGCACCTTAATCCCTGTAAGAGTGTTTTGCACATAGTAGGTACCCAGAGTGTATGTATGAATTGATTACAAGCTCTGACTGTGTTCACTACCATGTGCTGGGCCCCATATAGGTATAAATAGATTAAGGAGGACGAGATACAGTTCCTCCCTTCCAAGAGCTTCCAGCCCAACCTGGAGGGATTGCCAGGCCGAGACTGGGGCTCTGACGCCAGCAGTCCCAATGGCACAGAAGCATTACACGGGCATGTGTGTCACGGGGTGGCCTGGCTTTCTGGAAGAGAGAGAATGTGGGAGCGCGGGGTTGGGGGGATGAGGGGTGGACAGGAATCATGTTCGTAGCAGAGGCACCTGACTCACTTTGTACTGGTGTCCCGCTCAGGTTCGTCATCGGTAACCAGGCTACTGGCTGGTGCCCCCAGGGCTGCCAGGCCATCGTGGATACTGGGACCTTCCTGCTGGCTGTCCCCCAGCAGTACATGGGCTCTTTCCTGCAGGCAACCGGAGCGCAGCAGGCTCAGAACGGCGACGTGAGTCCTGGGAGCCTAGGGCTTCTCTGGGAACAGGAGGTTGAGTGCAATGAGTTCATAAGGGGGTGGAGGCAGAGCTGGGGGGGTGGGGGGGGGGGGGCGGGGCCGGACCTCAGCCCCTGGCAGGGCAGGGCAGGTGGGGTCACAGCATGGCATCTCAGGCATGGACCCTTAAAGCCAGGAAGGGTCAGGGAAGGGAGTAATATAAGGTGACCAGATGTCCCGCTTTTGGCGGGACAGTCCTGATTTTTAACAATTTGTTCCACGTCCCGTGGTGTTTTAAAAAAGTCCTGATTTTTGGAAAGAATGCACAACAAGCTAGGGAACAGCAGGAGACAGACCAAATTTTTAATCAAGAACCCCCTCCCGCCCGGTCAATGGTGTCCCGCTTTACCAATGTTAAAATCTGGTCACCTTAGAGTAATACCAACTCCATTCAGATTGTGAGTGTGAGCTGATTGGTTGGCAGGCGGTGCTGCAGGTCCCAGCAGCACATTTCAGCTTGGTCTGGCCACTGTTCCTTGATGGCACTGCGACAGAGTCAGGACAGAATGTGTTGCTCCATGCCACTGGGCTTTCTTTCTTCACTAGGAATACATCTTTGGGTTTTACTCTGAGTGGGCCCCTGTCCCCACCCCAGCTCCCCTTTTGTACACGTATCTGTAGTTTGCTTCTCCCCACATGCAAGAATGTGGGCCCAGACTAAATCATGGTTCCTCGGTGTATTTGTGTGTGTGTGTACATGTGCACACAAATGTGGATATGAGAGTGTGTGAGTGTATATCTCTACGAATGTAGGCCCATGCCTTTTCTCTGTAATTTGTACTTGCTGAGGTTAGGAGTTGTGTTCTGGAATGAGCCTAACTCTTTCGGCCATATCAATACAACTAAAATCTAAGAGCTGAGATGTGGGTAAGAGGACTCAAGAAGCAGTGAGCCTGGAAATTAGGCCTTGCCTTCCATGCCCTGACGAAGACTGTGCTGGAAGGTCATGAAGAGAGTCTCACAGAAATTGGGGTGGGGGGGTTGGTGGTGCTTTGTCTGGGTTCCCAGTCTACAGCTTTGCGTCTTCTTTCTCCCAGTTTGTGGTCAACTGTAACTACGTACAGAGCATGCCCACCATCACCTTCATCATCAGCGGGTCCCAGTTCCCACTGCCTCCCTCCGCCTATGTCTTGAATGTATGTATTCACTCCCAGGATCCTTGAAGGTGTCATTGGATGGGCCCAACAGCTGGTCCATGTCCCACCTCATATCTGGGCAGACCCGGGAAGTACCCAGGGGCA
Source organism: Craseonycteris thonglongyai (assembly GCA_004027555.1). NCBI lineage: Eukaryota > Metazoa > Chordata > Mammalia > Chiroptera > Craseonycteridae > Craseonycteris > Craseonycteris thonglongyai. Next base: position 20,215 of record PVKE010016417.1, on the reverse strand, counting down.
GGGCTGAGGGTGAGCAAGAATCCAGAGAGCCCCATGGGTGTCATGGAATAGAAGGTGGGGGAATTTCCTGTGGAGAAAGGTTTTTGCAATGCCACCGGTTATATCCTCATGTCCTTTGTCTCTTTAGAACAATGGCTACTGCAGGCTTGGAATTGAGGCCACTTATCTGCCCTCCCCCAGTGGGCAGCCACTGTGGATTCTGGGAGACGTCTTCCTCAAGGAATACTACTCTGTCTATGACATGGCCAACAATCGGGTGGGCTTTGCCTTCTCTGCCTAATGAGAGCCCACTGTCTCCCCTCTCCCTGCAGGCCTGTGGGGGCACCCTAATGTTTCTGTGGGCTGACAGCACCATTTTGAACTATCCTCACAAGTCTTATTTCCTGCAACTAATAAATCAGGAAACTCCAAACATCTTTGAAGTTCCTTCCAAAAATATCTTTGTGTGTGTGTTCTGATTTTAGTTGTTTATTCTAAGTTGAAACTCAGCAATAGCTATTTGAGGGGTCCATGAATCAGTGGGAGGGGACAGGAGAGGCCTTGTCTGGGCAGGGGGCTGCATTCCGGATGGTGAGAACACAGTGGTGTCCCTGTGAGGGGCTCTGGCTGGAGCTTATCAGCCCTCCCAGCACTCTCTCCCCAAACAGTTTTCTCTCTCTCCATTATTGAAAATGAACATGAACTAGAATAATCCCTGACTTAGAAATGTTAGAGGAAACAAAAAACAAAACCTTAGCAAATCAAACAGTAGCTCTGAAGGCCAAGATCTGATCAGAAAACAGGTTTTTATGGAGGGGAATAGCACAGATTTACTGAATGTGAATATTACTGGAAATCTTCCCCCTCCCCTGTACTCCCTACTGGTACTTGCAGGCTGCCTCGTGTATTAACTTAATTAGCACCTATCTTTTCTGTGATAGAAAACTGGAGGACCAGAGATGACAGATGATATAGATGGATGGATGGATGGATGGATGGATGGATGGATGGATGGATGGATGGATGATAAATGAGATGGATGGATAGATGGATAGATAGATAATAGCTAGATAGAGATAATCACAGAGATAGGAAAAAAAGGAGAGTAGAAAGAAAGAGCTGGGAGGTAACCAGGAAGTGAGAAGGAATAGAAATTATGGAGGGTTGGACTTGAAATTCAAAACTAGTATGGGGGCCCATCTCCCTTCTTGGGACTAAAACACACAATATGGAACGGTGGCTCTGGAGGAAAAAGGAATGAAAATGATAAGCCACCTTGGCAAAGACCAAAATGCTATCCTTTCCTCAGTAGCACTTTTTATTTTTTAAGATTTATTTTATTGTTTGATGACCTATGGTGCCTGGGACATACTTACAGGATACAACAGTCCCCTGCACGTAGGATCCAAGGATCAAGGCGACACATGTTATTTTAACTGTGTGAGAAAGAAAAGCTTCAAGCCATAAGAGCTAAGGTTGGGGAGAGGCTTGGTGGTTGGGAAAGAGATTTTCTCTTTGTGGGGGACAATTAGCTAGACTTTGTTAAGCAAACAGGATAAACACTGGTGAGGAAGCAATGTCTGTGTTGCTTTTTTCAGGAATATTCCCTGAAATACTAGGGAGACAATGGGGCCTCTGCAAAGGAGCTCACCATGGGGCTTCCCTCCTATGGGAGGCACTTCCGGCTGGCTCAGCACGGCTGACACCTCAGTCTGCATCCAGGTCTCAGAAGCAAGGCCATCTGGTCCTTGCATACCTGAGGCTGGCTTCTGGGCTTACTTCGAGGTACCCACATGGCTAATTCAGGCTGAAGGTGCCCTGGGGAAAATTCTTTAATTCTCCAAGTCATCTCGCTTCCCTTGTACTCTTGAGTTCCTATACCCTGGCTTCTCAGAGCTCTGAACACAAGCAGCCTGGGAAAAGGCAGGTGGCTGGCTGTGAAACACTTTTTACTTAAAAAAAACAGAAGTCAATCTGAATCTCCTTTCTGGGTTTTGAAGCACATGGCACCATTGTCCCCATAATCCCAAAGCTACATCCATTCTATTATATCCATGCCAATGACTGGAGAATTTCAATACTCTAGCCTGGGGATGCAAATAATTCGATTTCCCTTCCAACTTGAATTGATTGCTTTTACTGAAATCCTGTGCTGAAAATTCAGAGACTGATGGATGAATGGTTCACAGTGTTTGCCATCCCACGGAACATGCGTCAGGAATCCCTAGGCCCAACTCTCCTACAACAAACCAACACATGGAGAGGGAGCACTCTGGACTGGTCTTTATACTCTCACATGGTAGTTATGAGCCCCCAACCCCTTCCTGGGCCCCAGACAAGAGGGTCACAGCAATGCAGAGGGACAAGAGAGGCTCTGTCCTTCCACCTGGAAATTCTGTGGTCAGAAGGAGCACGTGAAGGTAGTCCCAGCTTCTCAACTGTAAAACAGGCTTAGGTAGGCCACACGGTTCCGATGCCGTCTAAAGTCTTTGTCGGTGGTCAGCTACAATGAAAGTTGTCCCAGTCAGTATTCTGATGAGAACCCTCTGTCTCTGGTCTTCCTGGCTATGCCAAGTAGAACTGCCTATTATAGCTGTAGTGGCCTACTAAACCCCACCTCATTGCCACCCAGTCTTAGTCATCCTCTCAACTTTTGTATGTACATAGACTCTTTTGTCATTTTACTCTGGTGTCTAGCATGGTAAGATTTACTTTTTATTCGGTAAATCTCTAAGTATAGCTAGTAAGCTCTTTGAAAACAAAGATCATGGGTTTAATTCTTGAGTGTTACTGGTAGGCCCTGGTACAATAATATTAATACATTAGGCATTTAATAAACATTTGTGGAATTATCCAAAGTTCACTAGGGAAAAAAGGCACCTCTAGAATTATGAAAGCTAACATGGAGTGGACATTTATTGTTACAGGTACCGTACTAAGTGCTTTTTTACGTTCTTCAATCTTATCAGATGATTCTATTATTATACCCATTTTATAGATAAGCAAACTGGGGCTTAGAAAAAATAAGAGACTTGTTCAAGATCACACAGCAAGTAAATAGTGGAGCTGGTATTTGAACTCAGGCAATCTGTCCCCAGAATCCATGCTCTTTCCAGAATGTTCTACAGCCCCCTGATGATCTAATTCTCAAGGTGTGTGATGGAAGGAGCACTTGCTTATTCAAGATGTGCAACCTGCACCAGCCACTTAACCCATCTGAGTCTCTCATATGGACTAATTCTCCTGTACCCACCACAGAAAATTATTTGAGTACTGAATTAGAAAACATGACTTTTGTTCACTCATGCACAGCTTTAAAACGCTAACAAAATTGCCTGACTTTCCAAAGAGATCCCCGTAGGCATATACACACAAAATTGTGCATGTGATTTCAGGGGAACAAAGACTTCCTGCCGCTCACTCACAGGTTCCCGTTTAAGAACCCCTGATGCCTCTGGGAGGACTAGACAGCGCCCCAAAGAAGCCTGGTTTTAGTACCTCCGTTCTGAGGGTTCTCTTCTGTAGACATGGAACCTGACTCCAGTCTGGAGATCCAAATTTCATGGGCCAGGTGACTTTGGGGGATGATGGCTTTACCTCTGGGTTGTATGTGCCAGGGCTAGAAATAAAAACACATAACATCACGTATAATGAGTTAGTGACCACATACCAGCTCTATCGCTACCACAGCTACCCCTGCACGAGGCCTAACTCCCTGGGCAAAGGCCACAGACTGATCAGCTTTTCAATGTCAGATAATCATCAGGTTCCTTTACCTGTTCATATATTTCTAATTAGGTGTTGACAGATGACTGGATAAAGAAGTTATAGTACCGGTACATTCACACAATGGAATACTACTCAGCGATACGGACAGATGAACTACAGCTATTTGTGACAACATGGATGGACCTTGAGACCATCTTATTAAGCGAAATAAGTCAGACTGAAAAAAATCAAGAAACATGACTTCACATGTAGGTGGGATATAAAAATGAAAGTAACATAGAAACAAAAGCTCCTGGACACAGGACAATAGTATAGTGGTTACCTGAGGGTAAGGGGGGAGGGGGGTGGGAGAGCTGGGGTGGGAGTAGGGAGGGGGCATCCAATATATGGTGATGGAAAGAGAACTGACTCTGGGTGGTGAGCACATAATACAATACATAGACAATGTCATGTAGAATTATACACCTGGAACTATGTAATTTTTACCAACAGATGTCCCCCCAATGTTTTTAACAATTAAAAAAAGCAAAAAATAATTAGGTGTTAGTGTGAAAGATATTTAGTCTTGACATCCACCTAGGGTAAAAATTGACTCTAGTTTAAAAAATATATCTGCAAGTGATAAGAATGCAGTGATAATTTAATCTATCAGCCATCTAGGGACAGCAAAGCATATGAATGTCACACTTTCATGACTATTTTGTAACTACCAATTTGTACTTCAAAATTTCTTCCCCTTTCTAACCTAGCCCCCAAACCCCACTGCCATCTAGCAACCATCAGTTTGTTCTCTGTATCTATGAATCTACTTGTTTTTTGTTTTTTAGATTCCACATATAAGTGAGATCGTAGAGGATTTGTCCTTCTCAGTCTTTTCATTTAGCATAATACCCTCTAGGTCCATCCATGTTACTGCAAATGGTAAGCTTTCATTATTTTTATGGCAAAGTAACATTCCATTGTACATACCGGTATGTACCACAATTTCTTCATTCAATCATCTACTGATGGGCATTTCAGTTGTTTCCACAACTTGGTTATTGTGTAGCTGGCATGGTTTTGATGTAAACCCTTCTTTGTACTACCTTTCCTATTGCTCTTTATTGAAGTGCATCAGAAAAGAGGAGACGTACCCAGGATAATACATGTCCTTCAAGCATATCCTAAATCGAGATGACAAGGCATTAAATGGAGCAAAATTTGGATTTTTCTCTGGAGGATTTGTTGTCTGGTACATGCCTGGATAAGGTGTTATATCCTGTTTCCAAGACAAAAATCAGTAAGTTAGAGGGCAATTATATATATATATGGCTATATATATATATATATATATACATGGATATATATATATATATAGCCTTATAAGTAGGGGAAAAAACCAGAATCACCCTCTTCCTGTTCATGTATCAGCTATGGTTTAACCACCTCAAGCTATAGAAACAGGCCTATAGTAGGTAGAAAAACAAGATAGAGGTGTGGTTCAGCTACCTAAAGATATACTATGCTTATGTTGTAGAAACTAACCTAGGCTGGGTAGAGAAATAAAGTAACATGTTGCAGCTACTACCCCTACCATCCCATTCAGACATCTTCTTCTCTCTCTTTTTTTGTTTTTTAGAATCAGTATCCCTCTTCTTGAACTTAGTGTTAGCAAAATGTCCAAAAATACCCAAAGGACTGAAGACTTTTAGACTTCAAATCCAATCACACACAAGAACGGAAAAGTTGGAATTTGTCTTTTAGTTGGCAAGACAATACAGTGCACATAAACAGAGCTTCTAGTATTTTAGTCTCAGGTGTCTTAACCCTGAAGCTCTGTCTTGATACTAATTCTTCCAAGAACTGTTTTCCACTCTCCCGGGGCACTCACACACACGTGGGCAAAGCCAATACCCAAGTTTTCCCGATAGGCTTGCTAGCTCTTGCCTAGATGTCCATTTTTCTTGAATTTCAAGCACATATTGTTTAGGTAACCTCCCAATCCCTTCCCTTTGCTCCCCAATGCAAATACATGCAACAACATGGATCACACTAAAATGTAAGCACACTTAACCATTTCTAACCTTGATTGGCTTAAACCTCATGGCTGTTCTGGCTCCCAAAGAATATCCTTTTTTACTGGTCGGTATCTTAGAGAGGTTGTATACCAAGTCATACATATTCTTTGGGTAGTATATAAAAAAAGAGAAAAAGAACACACAGAGAATGTTAGAGTCATCAAAACAGATGGAACTTAGAATGTTCTTATTTGAGTCTTCTTTGCAAAGTTGCTCTCCCTCTTTCTTGACTCCTCTGGGTCAAGACCATAAAACAATTACACCAGTAACACAGTAACTTTGCAAATGTGCCCAGATTGTCAGAGTAAGTGACAGTTCTATGCCTTCCAGTGAGTCCAGTCCTCTGAGTCCCACAGAGCTGAATTTGCTCTAATGTGACTGTCATTCTGATCATATTATTTCATAAGCTGATCTACCAGCACACCTGCAGTCCAGGTTTGGGCTAATGGGAGGGTAACTGGCATTGACTCACAGGCCTTTGGAGGCGGGAATGGAGCGGGGAACCATATGAAACAAAGGCTTGCATTGGGGCGGGGGTGGGGTGGGGGTGGGGGAATGGAAAGCGGGATGATGGTCCTTTAATTTCTGACCTTGACCTTGACAGCTGGTTGCAGAGGGCAAGGGAACCCCGAAGATCACAAATTCTTCCAAGAAACTTGGGTGTCTTTAGATAGATGGGGACTGAGACCCACCTACGGGAAGGCGAATACTTACATTTTCTCCCATGTAGCATCCAGGCCCTCTGTGGGGTGCTCCCCTAAGTGGGAGAAACTTGTTCCCCAAGAAGTTTGGGGGATGGAAGTGAGGGAAGAGCTTCCTCTGCTGACATGTTCCAAAAGAGCAGTGAGCTAGTGTCTCTGAAGATCAAGAAAAGATGAAACTCCACGTGAGGAAAGCCCACCGGCTCTAAGTGAGGGGAGGCTGAGCAGAGAACAGGGCTCAGCTGAATGCTTAAGAACCAGGCCAAACTCCATGAAGGGCGGCGAACTGCGGTTCCCCCACTTGGCCTTGCCCAGCCCCCAGGCTTCCTCTCTGCTCTGGACGCCCCTCTGCAGCCCTCCTCACCCGCTTTGTTGAAGCACATCGCGCGCACGCCGCTCGGCTTAGCGTTTGTATGCTGTGTTGCCAAGGAAACAGGGACGCGCCTTTCGAGCCCCAGGGGCGGTGCTTCCCAAGGGGCGTGGCTCCTAGCGCGCCTGCGCAGCAAGTGAGGCCGCCTCGGAAGTCAAGGTTGGGGCGGGAACCTGCACCTCCCAGACCGGAAGTCCAGGGGAGTGTGGACTCTGATGCTGGGCTGGGGGTGGTGGGTGTGCGGGGCCCGTGGCTGTAGGGGCTGCGGGGGTAGAAGGGTGGGCTGAAGGGCTTGGGAAACTGGGCCACAGGGACCGCGCGGAGGACAGGGGACACGGGGGCACAGAATGCCTGGATATCGCAGCTCCTAGGGTCAGGGAAGTAGAAGGCAGTCGCTGCCGTCATGGCCTATGGGAGTGGGTTCCCAGGGCAAAGCCCAGAACAAGGGAACTGGGGACTGAATCGAGCCCAGATAGTTGTGTTAGGTCCTTCTTAGACCCATTTGTCCTTTTCCTCAAGCCCTTCCCATCAGGTGTCCCCTTATGACCCCAAGTGGGCACGGGGCTTTAAAAGGGCTGGAAGACATCAGTGGAGCAGTAGGGGGTGCAGCAGAATCATAGACGTGCTTAGTAGTTTTGAAATCTTGGGTAGTCACTTGAATATCTAAGACCCAGTTTCCTCATCTCTAATTTGGGAATAATAATTCTTTCTCTGTTGGGTTGTTGAGAGGGTTAAAATAACACGACTAAAGCAGTTCAATGCCTGGAACTTGGTAGGAAACGACGCAATAGATTACCAGTATTGAAGACAATAAATATCCAGCCAGCTCAGGAGCACGCCTATCCTAACCCAAGAAGCAGTGTCAGGGTGTGTGGGGACTTCTTTACCTTTGTCCTGGGTAGTACCACCAACAGGTTTTCACTTGATTTTAGGATAACCCTGAGATCCACACATACCCTGGATTAACACTGCAAGAATGCATTTATAGATCTAATGGAGGGTTTCCATAAAAAAAAGTGATACCGAGTCCTGGCAGATATTTTGGACACTTGTGGAAGCATTTTCCTTGTTACAAATTATTTGGGGGGGGGGCGGGGAATGTCCCTGTTCAATGGGTGAGGGAGGCTGGTCACCTGGCAATGCATTGACCACACAGTGAATTGTCTCATGTCCTACATAACATCCAAATGTCCTGCTGGACTCTACAAAAATTAATTGGTTGGACTTGACATACATAATAACACTGAAAAAATCTTTTATTTTTATAAGAAATAAGGCGGAAAGCACAGTAATATAGGAGAAGGCCATTATGAGAAGCAAAGGTTGAATGGAATAAAGATATGGTCTCAAAATTATTGCATAATTTATCCCAAGCATTCTGTCTACTCAAATTGCAGCAATACTGATAATAAATAAAATGTAAAGAAATCTTGGCATTGATTGATAACTTTTACTTCTATTAATATTTCAGGTAAAAGTTAACATTTTTAGGTACCCACAGTGTTTTTGAAATTAGTAATTTACATTATGAATGACATGAAATGTGCCTTACAGAGTACTTTGAAAATATAACAGTCCATTCCCTCATTGGTGGTGTGGTTTGCTTCTAACTAATCCTCCAGCTGAGAAGTTTTTTTAATAAAAAGCTAGACTAAACAAAATATATGTGTTTAAAAATGTCAGAGAGATACTAAGGAAGAAAGAACATGCAGGGCCAAGATCCCAGACAGAAGGGAAGCCCAAAGGGGTGAAACCAACAGTTGGCATTGCTCCTCCCTTTGCACATTTGCTAATTAGAAAGCTGGCTGAGAAGCAGAGGATTTGAGCAGAACTTTGAACAGTCTCTGCAAACTGAGGAGCAAAAATTAGGCTGGCCATGGAAGAGGGAGAACTGGAATAGGAATAAGGGTAAACAATAGACCAGCTATCAAAAAACCCTGAAGTCCAGTTTTGTATCAATTCAATTCTTAATTGCATCAGCTTCTACCCATATTGTGCATACCAGAAACAAAAGTACATCATCTCTGAATATAGCATCATCCAGAACCTCAACTAATTTTAATGATTTTCATGCAAAGTGTTTGGCATTTGATATAAAACAACAACAAAGAGTAGAAATAAACCCAACTGAAACCCAGATATTTGGAGTTAGCAAGCACAGACTTTAAAATAACTGTACTTGGCTTGAGATTTTTGGAGGAAGCCTCTAGACTACAGGGTGAACATAGGAAGCAAAAGAAAACAAGGAAAAGTATGACAAGCAAATTCTTGGCTTCTGAGGTTAGACGCCAGAAGAAAAAGATAGCTCAGACCCTAAAACCAAAGTCAATAAAGATCCCAGTGTATTCAAGGAAAGAGAATTCTCACCCTCATTAGTAGTGTTCATGTTACTATTAATATAACATACAACTGGGCCCACTTCCATCCTGATTGATGCAAATTTATCAACTTTTCATTAAAGCCAATCCAAATATAGTACCGCTAGGTGTAGCTCCTGTGTAATCAATTGTCTGATGGTAAAAGTGCGAAGTTAAGGCAGAATTTCTGGTAGCTTTGAGGACTGTCAAGGATCCAATGTTTGAAGGATGATCAGGCACAAAGAAATGTATGCAGGTGACTGCTTAGTACAGAAGAATACTTAGGACAAAGTTTTATATTGTGGCCACTTGTGATGAAAATCTTAAGAATTCAGCAGTTCTCATTCTAACCATAGTTATAACATCAAGAGGATGCCTGATGTTTATGAATATTATCTATTACAGCTTTATGAAATAGTTATCTGCTTTTCCCATTTGACTACTATGAGGCCATTATAATTATAATCATTCTGGGAAAAACCTCTCTTGCAATGATATAAATGAATGGAGATAAGTAGATCTGATTTTTGGTATAATGCTTTCAGAAGATTTTTGTCTCATTTAAAATTTTATTGGATTAAATAATAATAAATCAGTTCAGGAAAATGGATAAAGCTGATAATGATATTCCAGATATTAATGACAAGATGGAGAATTTTAGAAGCAATAAAAAAGAATAAAAAATGGCAGAACTAAAAAGTGCCATCACTGAAAGTAAGAACTCAATGCATGGGTTTAACAGAAGATTATAAAATCAGGAGAAAAAAAAGAATGAAGTGGAAAATGAATCAGAAGAATGTACACAGATTGAAGCTTAGAGAGGCAAAAGAACAGAAAATACAGAAAAGGGGTGTATAAGACATGTGAGAAACAATGGAAAGATCTAATGCACAGGTATTTAGAGTTTCGTGAAGAGTGGAGTGAGCAAATGTACCAGTACAAGAGTTGAAGAGATAATGGTTGAGAATATTCAAAATCAGTAAAACAAACAAACAAACAAAAAACATTGAACCAGAGATAACAAAAGCTACAATCTCAACAAGACAAATGCAAAGATATCTCCATGTGGGTCATATCTTAGTAAAACTGATGAAAGTCAAAGGAGAAAATCTTGAAATTAGCTAGATTAAAAAAAAAAAAAGCAACTTTTAAAGAAGCAACAATAAGCCTGATGGCTGACTTTTCAACAGAAACAATAGAAGCCAGAGGACAATGAAATGGTATCTTTAAGTGTTAAAGAAATAACAGTAAAAGGATGCAATACATATTTCATACGAAGACTAGCAAACAAGAAAGTGAATGTATGTATACCAAGAAAGTCAAGGAAATGAAAGGCAGAGAAAAGCTGAGGAATTATTCTGGATCAAAAGATACTGACGGAACATGACAATCTAATGCAACACATATTCCTGGATAGGATCTTGGATGAGATAGAGAAAATTTGACTAGAGAGTTGGCAAATTTGAATAGGGTCTGTGAGTTTAATGGTAGTGTTGTATCGATGTTGGTTTTCAGATTGGCTGGGTTGTATGGTCATAATATAATGTAAGAGAGAATCTGTAGGAGAGTTACTCTAGAGCTTTTAAGGTGGATGGGGCATGGTGTCAGAGAAAGAGACAAGTAACATTTAGCAACTGAAGAATTTGGATGAAGGGAATAGGAAATTCTTTGTACTGTTTTTGCAACTTTTCTTGAGGTTTGAAACAGTTTCAAAAAAAACTTTTTTAAGAGATACTAGGAGAGTGAGATAGTAAGTAAAAAATTGGAAGAAGATATAAGCAAAAAAGCATCTCTAGACCTGCAATGTCCAATACAGTAGCCACTCACTATGTATGTAATGATTGAGCACTTGAAACATGGTTAGTCCAAATTGAGATGTGTATAAACATAAAATATGCAATAGCTTTTACAGAGTTAGAATAAAAACAAGAGCACAAAATACCTTATTAATAGATTTTATATTGGTTACATGTTGAAATAATAATATTTTGGATATATGGGATTAAATAAAACATAGTATTAAAATTAACTTCACTTGTTTCTTTGAACTCTTTTTTAATGTGACTATTAGAAAATTTAAAATTAAACACATTGCTTACATTATACTGCCATTGGATAGTGCTGATCTAGAGTATATAAAACATTATTACAGGTTAATAAGAAAAGACAACCGAATAAAAATGGATAAAAGACTTAAATGGGTACCTCAGAAAAAAAGAATATCCAAATGACCAGTAAATATATACAAAGTGATCAACTACAGTAGTCATAAAGGAAACGCAACTTAGAACTACAATGAAATACCTACAAGATGGGTAAAATTATAAAGACAGATAACAGTGATACTAAGGATGGAAAGTGTACCGGTAGGTGTAAAATGACACATTCACTTTGGAAATATGTTTGGCAGTATTTACTTAAGCTTCACATCAACATGCCTATGACCTAATAATCTCTAAGCCTTGGTATTTACTCAGCAGGAATGCATACAGTTGTGTCCCAAAAGACATGTTACAAGAATATTAAAAGCAACATCATCCACAGTAGTCCAAAATTGGAACAACCAATTGTCCTTTAAGAGTAGAATGGAAAGATAAGTTGTGAAATACTCATACAGAAGAATACTATACAGCAATGAAAATGAACAAATTCCTGTGCCCGTATAATAATAATATAGCTTACTCTCACAATGTTGAATCAAATAATTCAGACATGAACAATGACATACTGTATGAGTAAATTTACACAAAGTTCAAAAGCAGGTAAAACTAATCTATGTTGTAGAAGTCAGAATGGCAATAGCTTCGTAAAGGAAGGTGAAAGGGGTAACTGAGTACCAACTGCTTACACAGGTGAGTTCATCTGGCATATTTTATTAATCTGTTCAGTTATAATTTGGTCCTTTTTTTTGGTATATGTGATAAATAAAATAGTTAAAAAAAAAAAATCTGGCCACCCCAGAGAAAGTACATTAACATTATTTATTTACTTATTTTCAAGAATAACACAGTCACACCCCCTTCCCCTTTTTTAATGTAATGGTTTGTAATTTGTGAAGTATTATTCCTATTTTAACTAATATTTACCTTTATCTGTTATCAGATACCAATAAGTCCGAAATGTTATGAATTCTCCTAACTACTAATTCTGGTGTTCACTTATAATTCTGTTCTTTTATTTCCCTACACTGCTTATATGAAACATTTAACCTCTCTTAATTCTAGACTTATTAACTATTCAGTATATGGTGAAAGAGTCCGACTAATTCATTGTCTTCTAAAGTAGTCATATCTGAGCATTTATGTGTGTATATATATAATTTTATTAGGAATTGTTTTTTCTCATTTACATTAAAAGTATGGCATTATCGTGTCTGTAAAATTATGTGTGGTTGTTTACATTATTCGTGAATTTAATTTTAGGATAATAAAGGCACGTTACAAAATAATTTGCCCTTCAAAGAGGCCTGGGGCCTGAATAGGATTGAGTACTCATAATCCAGATTCTGCTGGAGGATGGATATGTTTGTTTGTTTTTTAATGGGGCTCAGGGATCTGTATTTTACTGAGCTCCTAGGAAATTTCTTACAGAATCTTTTCCATAAAAAATACCACCACTTAAGACGACATTCCTATGGGAAAGTCATTCATAATTTCAGCTAAGGATTCCAAGAATGAATCCTCCCTCCCCATGAAACCCCTGATGGATATGTTTTGAGAAGGGAAATAGAGGAGAGAAAAACAGACTCTCTAAATCCCACTTTCCAGTTTTGTTTTGTTTTCAAATACCAGTCTTTCTCCTCTAAAAACAAAAGCAGGGGAAGCTGGGATGGCTTAAGAGCTCTCTTTGCAGTCTCAGCAACCGAGAATTGAATCCCGGCTCCGGCCCATGCGGACCCATATGCTGAACTGGGGTGTGCCCCCAGTTCAGTTCTTGCCAGGGCCTATGCAGGAGACACCCAGCCCAGTTCCTGCCCTGCGCAGCCCTGTGCCCACCTATGGAGTGAAACTACCGTATATGGAAAACTAATGCTGTCAACTATGGAGACTGCTCTGGGCCCTCCACCTTCTCTCTGTCTCTCTCTGTCTGTCTCTCTCTGTCAAAAACAATAAAAATAAATCTTTAAAAACAAATGCAAAAATGAACACAGTCTTTGAAACTGGTGCCCATAGATACTAGTCTGTGGTATACTAGTTACCTGACATGTGGAAGTTACTTAGTCTACCTAAGCCTTGGCTCATCTATGAGATGGCTCTAATCTTTTCTGACCTCTTAAGGCTGCTATGAGAATTTGGGAAATAACAGAAGAAATCTTGTACAGCATGTGACTAACCTATAATTTCCATTTAACAAATGTTAAAGCACTTCCAATCTATCACTTCCATGCTCAGGGTTCCAACTAATTTCAGTGGTACCTTTGTGCAAACAAACAAACAAGCCACGTGTCCTTTTGTCTGGGTGGGTGGCATCCCTTGTCAAGGCTCCTGACTTGGTGAGGGGGCCACATCCTCCATCCCCATCTGGGTCAGGGCCCTTATATAATTCCGTGCATGGCCCGCCTCTTTCCAATTAGACTCCACTACTGAAGGAAGCAGTTTTCATACACATACTAGAGCCCAAGAACATGACTACCGTTAGAAAAGTTCCAAAGGAACGGATGAGAGATCCATGACGTGATTCTGTTGCTCTTTATGTTCCTGGGTTGAACAGATGGCGCAGACCTTGAAGATCCTGAGGAAGTTTTGGACCAGAGCTCTGTCTCAGAGCGGGTTTCAGAAATCTCACTTTTGTCATATTCTATCTGCATGACTTGGCACTCTCATAAGTGGACTTTAACCAAGAAAACTACGGGTATAACTAAAATTGGCAGCTAAACAACAGCCCCACCCTTAAAGTCCCCCTTGAAGTCTTTGTGACATGGCTTTCTATGAGGCAACATTGTGAGGTAAAGGGAGCCAGAAAGGCCCAAATTTGAAAATTAGCTCTGCTAATTATTAACGATATGATCTAGGGCAAGTTTTCCTCCCAAGATCTCAATTTCCTCCCCTGAAACAAGGGGACAATATCATCACACAGATATAAAGAACCTAGGCCGGGGGTGGCGAACCTATGGCCCGCGTGCCCAAAGTGGCACTTGGAGCAATTATTTTGGCATGGGGAGCTATGAATACCATTTATAAAATTATTGTTTATGCTCTTATAGACATAAAAATAATTGATACCTCTATCTCACTCGATGGGTTGGCACGCGAGTCGAGCGAGTATACTCTTATTTCATAAACCTTGGCACTCAATCGCCAAAAGGTTTGCCACCCCTGATTCCTAGTCCAATGCTTGGAATACTCAACTTGTTAGTTCCTATCTTCCTTCCCACCCTCATTGACTTAGTCATTCAATGAGTACTTATTAAACTTTTGTAATATGTCAGGCACTGCTCTAGGCAATGGGAATATAGGAGTGAACAGAAATCCTTGTCCTCCTAGACGAGGCTAATTCTCATGAGGGAAGCAGACAATAAAAAAAGGTCAATACATAAAATGTACAGTATGTCAGGTATTGATAGGTGCTGAGACAAAGCAAAGAAAGCACAGAGGGGAAATAAAGAAAAGGGGGTTTCAATTTTAGGTTGCATGGCCAGGAATAGCCTCATTAAGAAGGTGGCTCTGAGAAAAAGTTCTGAAAGAAGTGAGATAAAAAGTCAAATAGAAACCTGGGGCGAGTGTTCTAGCTTGTGCAAAGGCCCTGAGGCAGTAGCATGTCCTAGACTATTTGAGAAGCAGCAAAGAGATCACATCCACTTCTTGCACACAGTAGGTACACAGGAAACATTCACTTAAATGAGGAATTAATATGTAACTGTAGTAGGAAATGAGGGACACCACTTTTTAGGTTGGCTGTAGAAATTTCAGCATTCTAGAAATGGTGACAGAATTTATCTTGGTGGGAAAATATGGGCATTAGAAAAGTTGTTAGTCTGGAAAGCACTTTGATCTAACCACTTGCTCTTATGTTCACAGATGCTTTCCCTCAGTCACCAGCCTCTCTAGGGGATGCTGGGATGGCTCAACAGGTTGAGCGCTTACCTTGCCACCATGAGGTCTAGGGATCATATTCCGGCCCCAGCCCATGCAAACCCACATGCTGAACTGTGGCCCGACTGATATCTGCCAAGATGGCTGTGAAAGTTCTCTCCTCCCATGAGGGAGGCCCCCGGTTTGGTTCCACCCTGTGCGGTCCCACATCCACCTGTGTGGAATAACACTATGTCAAAAACTGATGATGTACAACTGTGGAGACTGTTCTGGGCCCTCCCCCTTCTCTCTCTCTCTCTCTCACCTTCTCTCAAACAATAAAATAAATCTTAAAAACAAAACAAACAAAAAAACAGCCTCTCTCAAGTCTTTCACCAAGAAGTCCACTGCCTCACACCCTCATGTCCCTTCCTCAGTGCTATTTGTCTTAGTTGTGACCTAAATAAGAAACTCCTTCCAGAAAGACTCCCCCAAATTCCTACATTCTGTTTCACTTCAGACTTCACCACTCTTTGGCTAGAAATGTAATTACATTTATAGCACTACCCAATGTTACTGACCCTTGCCCTCACCTGCTCATTGAAGACACTGGTCTTCCATACCTACATCTTCAATCATCAAGGCATGTCATGGTAAGTGCTCAGAAGTCGATACATCAACTTTAGTCACCATGCTATTGAAGTGACTGTTTTCCTAGTGACTTTATTCCAGCCCCCTCTCATCAATATTGAGTTTGGATTATGTCATTACCACCTCCATCCCTGCAATGACCTTCCAATGGCTTTGCAACTCACTTATAATAAAATGCAAACTGCCACTGTGTCTTTAGTACCTAGAACTTTAGCCGGCACACACTCATAATAAATAACCAGTAAGTGTTGTGAGTTCATTGATGTCACTACCTGCGTGTGCCTCACGCTAGCAGCAGTGCTGCTATCTACATGAGGACACTGAGGTCTGTGTCCAGGGAGGCAGCAGAACATAGTACAGTAGACTCTCCATCAACCAGAACCCAAGCAACCAGCTAAATCTCAAGCAACCCACCAAAAAATTTTGCCAGTTGCTTGAGTTTGGTTAATGGAGAGTCTAGTTACATTTATCCAGCACCTACCAGTCCCCATGGGTGCCAGTTAACTGAGAGTCTACTTTATATTTATCCAGCATCTACCAGTCCTCATGAGTGCCGGTTAACTGAGAGTCTATTGTAGTCAGGGCTGTGAGCTCTGGAGCCAGCCTGCCTGGCTTTGGGTCTGGCTCTGCAATGTGTTAGCTGTGTGATATTGTGCAGGTTACCTAATTGCTCTGTGTCTCCATTTATGGAATAAGTATCTTTCTCACAAGGTCGCTGGGAGAATTAAATAAGAGAATACATATAAAACACTTAAAACAGAGTTTGACACATAGGAAGCATGCCAGAAAAAAGAAAATAGGGGCCATTGCATTCTTACTAGATTGCTAGGATTCTTTTGGTTGCAAATAAAAAAAACAAAAAAACAAAACCAAAGCTGAACCAGCTTAAGCAGCAAAGAATAGCTTACTATACAACGACCACAGGCCTAAATGCACCTGGGCCTCAGGGAGGAGCTAGAGTGGAGTTGGAAAGCTATCGGGGAGTGTTCTGTCCATGCACCTGGCTCTTCTCTGTGGCTTCCCTCCAGGCTTCCCGCTCTGCACCCACGGCAACTTGCCCTTCTCAGTCTCTCGCCGCAGCTCCTGAGCTTACGTGTTACAGGCCCAGCCACTCTCAGGCACTGTTCCTGGTTGCAGATTCCAAGAGGTGATCATCTGATTGGCCCTGGGGATTCTGGTGTCCACCCCAGCCAACCAGCCAAGCCAGGGGAGGATCCAATGCAGTATATGCACTGTAGCTCGTGACCACCACTGTGGGATCAAGTTGAGGGTGGGGGCAATCTCCTAAGGGACACTGTTGGTCCATGGGCTGGGCAGACACCCCAAGAGGAGTCCATGGCACAGGTCTTCCCAAAGCTGCCAATCTGGGAGGTGCTGGGCCAGGTGCGGGGCCTCAGTAGAAGAGAATGCCCTGGCCTTCTGCTCCCTGAGCGAGCCAAGCAGGTCTGGGTGCCCCTAATCTCACAGAATCCCTTTGACGTCTTCCTGAGGACTGTCACCAGGCTACGGGCCTGTCTCCTGCATGTCCACACCCCATTCCAGCACCAGACCTTCAGCATTTCCTCCTGACAGCCTTCACCTTCACGCCGATCAATGCAGGCAGATGGACGACGATGTTCTTACTGTCCCCACCGTTTCGTCACATACTCACTCCCGCCACTCCCCCCACCCCATGCATAGCCTGTATTTTCACATCTACAAGGTTTCCATCGAAATCACTTAACACCAAAGATACTCATGTTTTGACGGAGGGATTTTATTGCAGAACTCTAGGTTGGAGCCAGGTGTGCTAAGCAAAGGACACTGTTCAGAACCCTAAGGAATGGAGACTGGGGTCAGGCTTACGGCCAGTTACAGCAGTCACAGCTGGTGTCAAAGACAAGCCCGGCCTGGCAGTTCTGCAGGTACGTGATTCCATTCAGGCACTGCCAGAAGGCATTTCTATTGTTCTCCACAGGGTACAGGCCATTGGGTTTGTCAGCACAGAATCCACTGCCCCCAGAGCCACCGCTCCCGCTTCCGCTTCCACTTCCGCTTCCGCTTCCGCCACTGGGCGTGGAAGTTATTGGTGCAGTGGGCTGAGAGGGGGCAATACAACCTGAAACAAATAGAGCACAGACCAGTGACCTGGTAGAGGCTCCCCACTTTGCCTAGAGGTGAAAAGACTAGTGGACCCGGGGTGAGGTTGGGAGGTGGGGTGCTGTTAATTCCGGATCCCTGAACTAAGACGATCCCAGGATAATTCACTACTCAGGAATAAGGGAAAGCTATCATTTCAAGCCGCCAGCTTTTTTATGTAAAAGATTCTCTCATCCCTCATGATCTCAAAATCTTTTTTTTTTTAAACTGAGCACTCAGTCGGAGTATAAGTGATGAGCAAATAAGCTCTAAGAGAAAATCTAGAAAAATTTTCAGGGAGTTGGGACTTCCCCTGAATTTCAGATTAGAAACATGTGCCCTGATGAGGGTGTCTTGCTACAGGGGATGGGCTGAAAGAGACATTTTAATAAGGGGTTCATGAAGAAGTAAATGCTTATGTTGTAAGGTCAGCCTAATTTCTTGGGGTTTTTTTTCTATACCTTTAAGACTTAGCTGACCAGGAAAACCCAACCAGGTAGACTTGGCTTCCCAAACGAGCATAAAATTCCTGACATGGAAGGTCAAGGATAGGGCAAGATTGTAGCACCTCTCTCATAGCTGGGTAAGAATAGGGAGGTGAAATGGGAAGAGGCTCCCTGGGCTATGGAGGTGGACAGATATGAAAGCAGCCTTTTACGTTGGAGAAGGAGCATTTATAGACCCTGGGAAGCCCCCTGCTGTCACTCACTTCCACTCTGCAGGCCCAGGGCTTCCTTCAGCGTGGTGGTCAGGGGAAATTTGCCCTGGTTGCAGAAAGTGCCCGTGAAGTCATCCAAATCGATGGCCCAGACCATGGCGCCTCCAAAGTTGTTCTTCTTGAGCCACTCAGCCTGTAGCAATTAGAGAACAGCCAATAAAGTTCAGACATTAAGACCAACAGGGGATTCCAGGGCTACAGGTTGGAGCAAACTCATGGGCAACAACAGTCCACAGCACACAGCCTACCTTGACTTTGAAGCTCCTGGTGTTGTCATAGCCAAGCCACTCATTGCCTTTGTAAGCATAGGGAACATCCTGAGCAGCCTCCCATACTTCAGTAGCTCCATTCTTCAGGAAGGGGCAGATCTAAGAGGAGATGAGGAAGCGGTCAAGAGGGAGGCGAAGTGTCCATAGCAGTGGTGAAAGGCTTGGGAAGGGGAAGTTGAGAAGAGATGCATGAAAGTTACTTGAAAAGGAAGGCCTAGAGCTCTAGCAGCAAATTTGTCAATTCACTTAGGATTCTGATTCTTTGTCACATTCAGATCATTTATTTTCAATGTGGGAAGAAGCTCTTAAATCAAAGAATACCTTGGCAAGCAATTAGAAGTGACTATACATTGTTATAATCTCATCGATCATACTCTTTTTTCTTAATCCCTCTGTATTTACAATCCAGCCTAAATGACCCTAGTGAGGGTCCAGCTGAAGTACAACATGAGTGCTCACCTTGCCTACCCTACAAGTAGCCATGAACATTTACTGTCAGCCTCAACTACTTGTTAAACAAGCCAAGAAATATTGAAGCTTGTTTAGATTGTCAAACTCATGGCCTGGCAGAAAGCCACTTTTCTCCTTCTCTCTAAAATATTCAGGAGCATACCTCATAGTAGGCCCAGAGCCCAGACTCCCTGGTGTAGGGCCCAGCGGGGCCAGGGCCCGTGGTAGGAGCACCAATTCCATGGGTGGAGGGGTTGCTCAGGATGTAGGTGTGTCCATAGGCTGGGAACCCAACGATGAGCTTCTCAGCTGGGGCCCCATTGTCCTTCCAGTAGTTCATGGCATAAGCCTGTAATGACAGCGGGTTAGCTAGAGGCCCCACCAGGCTGAGGGCCTGGTGCTTAGTTGTATTAGACCCCTGTTCTAGCAGGTAAGTTGTTTGATGTTATGCCAGATAGATTTGTTAGTATTAAAAAAAATATTTTGGTGGAATTATAGTTAAGGCCATATAAGAAAATATAATCAGCCACTTAAGAGGATGGTATCCAAGTGAGACATTTGCAGAATTTATGTTTGTTTTGTCCCCGAATCTCCATGTGATTTACGACATCATCTCCGGTTTGCATCTGCACCTATTCAGGGACTCACCACATTGAGGTAGGCGTTGCTCCCAGTGTCAGCTGGGTTTTTGTAGAGGGGGCTGTTCTCTCCAGTGTAGCCCTCCCAGGAGCCGTGGAGGTCATAGCTCATGACATGGATGTAGTCCAGGTACCTGAGAAGGGGTAAAGGAGTTCAGAGCGTCTCC